>JASAND010021647.1:0-29577 GCA_030248195.1 Trissonchulus latispiculum
TTTCATAAATATAGCTTATTTTTTGTTTTAAGATAGCATTTCAGGCACAGCGCGTACGTTTTTCTTAAGGTGCTAGTTTCCTTCTTCGGTATTTTTTGACAACCTGCGGCTTCTAGACCCTTTACGCAAAGTGGTCAAAACTTTAGCGAGCCGTCCTGTTTCCGTGCTCTTTAACGTTCTCGGACCAGTCCCATATTTTTAGGCCAAAAGATAAGAAAGTTTTGGTTTTTGGCCTTAGGCTCCCAGTAACTAGACAAGACACGGGATTGGTTGTTATGGCTGAACAAAACAAAACACGAAAATGAACATTTTTGCTCTTACAACCTTTGAGCTATGTCCAGTCGTTAAGTCACTATAAGCAAAAAGCTGTTTTGAGGGTCAAAAAATGGCCATTTTTGAGGAAATCAATTTTTTCAAAATTACTGACACATGTTAAGGACAAAGTTGGCTTATTTATACTCAATCGATACATCTTCCAAATGCCCATTTTATGAATGTCTATTAACCGGACTTTATCGTTTTAAGCTAGAGATTTGGTTGAAAAACGATTTTGGCAAAACTGCGACTATGTTGTTTCGAACATCGATTTCTCAAAAACTACTCGACGGATTCCGGAGATTTTTGGCAGCATCGAAATTCGCACTTCTGCGGAGGGACGTTTTTCTTGGTTTGGGCTAAAACTTATTGAGTAGCCAGAAAACTCAATGTGAAGTTGCGAAATTTCGTGTTGCCTTGCATTTGGTCAGATTTTTCGAACGTTAAGATCATCTGCAGGAGCCAATCCAGCATCCTGAGCCAAATCCCTCGGCCCGTATGTCCTTTCCATATAGCAGTACATAAAGAACTTTTGGCCGATTCTTCAGTTTTTTGAGAAATCGATGTTCAAAAATTTTCGGTCGATATTCAGCCTGTCAGGTACAGTGTGTTAGGAAAAGTTTTTGCTAATTATTTGCTAATTTTGCTAGTCGTAAGCTCATGTGGTTGAAGATACAATAGTTTTGAAAACGATGTATAAAGCTCTTTCCAACTCCCAAAATTGCGAAAGTTGTAGCGTTTCAAAAAATCACCACAAAAGCACTGCACAAAAGGAAATAAGCACCTTAAGGAGGTGATTCCCTTTGGTCAGGCACTATTATTACTCATTCAGTTGGAGTTGGAGTTAAGAAGCCATTGTTATGATGGATTATTTGATTTCTGCAAAAATGGCAAGTTTTCGACGCCAAAACTAGAAAATCGGCTATATCTCACGGTAGAGAAAAGCTGGAACGTTGCTTTAAAAAGCAAAAATATAAAGCTCAATGAGATCCTTCGAATGAATATAGTAATGACTGCATAGCTGCTGCCAAACTTTCAGAAATTGGGAAAAACCGTCCTGACCGAAAATCTCGAATTTTTGAATCGGGATTGCACGGAAGGTGTTAGAACGCTAAAAGAACGTATATTTCGGAACGTTTAGTCAAATTTTATCTTGATTTACGCCGCCAACCAACTATATGCGCCCAAAAGGAATCACTACCTTAAATTTATAACGAAAAATGTTTACCCCCTCCAACAAATTAGAGTTCTGCAGACCCCACCTCAGCCACAATCGGCAGACCCCATCCACCCTAATCTCGGCTACCTGCCGATAAAAAACTGTAAAATGTTCGGGATCAGGTCACCCAGGAGCGGGAATCAGAAACGCATTTTTATGCAGTAAATTTGATAGTTGTCTGAGATTTTGGTTGTAGGAGGGGCAAGCTTTAGAAATTTGGTGGTCGCCCCGCGAAAGGGGGCATGGGGTACGCCCCCCCAGCCTGGAAGACGTGACAGTTGTCACGGCCTGGTAGATAATCCACAATGAAATCGAACTCCTGCAGGCGCAAAGCAAATTTTGCCTGTCTTCCAGCTCCCAGCACTGATCTGTTGTTAAGGAGATCCTTAACTGCCATATGATCCATTCTGATGATGAAGGCTCTTGTCGTCAGATAGTGGCGAAATTTCTGACAAGCCCAAACCACTCATGCTCCGTCGAGATGGCCGAATGATTCCTCTCCTACACCGTCAGTGTGCGAATGGCATACACCACTGGACGTGTTTGCAGGGTCAACGCCTCGCCCGATTTCTTCGGACTACGAGGAATCGACACAGGCTGTTCGAGGACTGCTCCCAAGCCATGACGACCCGCATCCACCGACAGGATGAAAATCTTGTCGAAATCCGAAATACGCACAACACCGGAGCTTCGGTCAGAATCCTCTTCAATGCGTCGAACGCCCGTTGTCTAGCATCGGTCCAAGACGCATCCTTCTTGAACAGTTCAATGAGCGTTGATGCCACTGCTACCTTAGCAAAATTGGGCACAAACCTCCTATGCCATTCCGAGGAACGCCTTGACGCCAAGGCAATCAGTAGGATTATCCAGCTTGACCACTGCAGTTACCTTGTCAGGATTTACTTCGTAGCCATCCTGACTGACCGAATGTCCCAAGAAAGGTACTTTCTTAGGGACAAAGACACATTTCTTCAGTTTGATCCGCAGTCCGTTATCACACAGCTTCTAGAAAACGACCTTGAGCGTTTTGAGACGCTCACTGAAGGATCGTGATAGAATCAGGACATCATCAAATGTTGACAGGCAATCCGGACAGGCCCTTTTCCATGATCCTCTGAAAAGTAGCTGGTCCATTGCACAGCTAACAGGCATGACGTTCATGTGGAACAGTCCCATGTGAGACCCGAACGCTGTCTTCTCTTGACGCTCAGGATACAACTCGACCTGCCAATAGCCAGCTGCTAAATCTATCGTGGAGAGGATAGCACTATCCTTGAGCTGGTCCATGATTTCATCAATCTTTGGCAGCGGGAAGTTGTCCTTCTTCGTGTCTTATTCAGCCTGCGGTAGTCAATGACGGTTGCGTTTTTTGCTCACCATCATTCTTTTCCCGAATTGTCACCAGTTCGCTGACCAGCATTGCTTCCCCCACCCCCACCACCACCCCCACGCTTCCAGAACCCACCACAGCCGCGACATGATAACAGGAAGCGACCCGAACCACGCGTTGCACCACCACCGCCGATGGGCGTTTCACTTCAAATTGACCAGTGCCATCATCCTTCTGTTTCAGCAAATATCCAAAATATCTGCTGTTGACCATCCTTAGCCAAAGTGGGTAGTCACCCCAGAAAGTGATGTTCTTATTATACACCGGACAATGAGCCAACCTGTGACCAGGTGACCTGTGACCAGGACGAAGAACTCCGACCACCAGCATGAACTCGATGACCGGCTCGTCCACCACGAGCCGATCCTGTAGAGGCCGTTCATGAACCCGGGTTGATCCCAAGTCCATGCGTGCCCCGAGACCGATGGCGGTCTGGTCCCCGGTACTCGACTCAGAACTCTGAGGAAAGACCCTCTGATCCAACCCAACCGCATTCCAATCCAATGTCCTGACGGCTTCGTCGTAAAACTTCTGAGTCTGAGCGGTTGAACCGCCAGGCTGGTTGTCTTCCAATGATTCCATGCTTGAGGCCTCTGTCACGAAGACGGAGTCCGATGACAGACCCGCCCCAGGCAATTCAGGCTCAGACAAGGTGATCTGATCAACGAACCGGAACTTGATAGGTCCAGAGAAGGGACACTGCTTTTCCGAGCAGTCCCTGATTCTTCTTTCTTCTTAGTTCCGCCGTTGAAGCAGATGTTAAGCTGGGGTTAAGGTGTTAAAGTTAACATCTCTTCAGGTGTTAAGTAACATCCCATGATGTCATAAGCAGCAGAGTTCTCTACCGCCAACCTGGCTACTGAAGCCATGCCTTTATGCTTTATTGACATTTTTATGAATAATCTTCGTTTCTTCGTTTCCCTCTGATCTTGTTTGTCTTCCAGCATTATACACTATTCCTGGCCAAATTTTCACTCGTACAAAATGCGAAAATGAGGAAATAAGGGGGGGGGGTATAAGGTGCTAGAATTTTTTCATTGTTGTTTTGTTCTCGACGGGTTTTGGAAACGTTGTTCATTAGTGCTCGAGTTTTTTACTAGGTTGCTCCCTCGCTGGTCTAAAAGTCTTTGTAGACTACAACCCTACAATCTTTTTAATAGATAGCCCCCCACATACATGAAACGTGCTGAAATCAAGGAAGACCTTTACAAAATACAATCCTATGCTAGCTCCCCCCTCCCCCCAGCGCTTACCTGAAAGCTAGCGAAGCGTTCTAGAAGACCCTTACCAAATACAACCCCAATTTTTACTCCCCACACAGGAAAGCAAGATGCAGTTTAATCAAGAAGGTTATTGCAAATTCTACAACCCAAGCAATATGGAATGGTGGTGCTATACATAGCTAGTGTTAGGCTGGTAAGGTAGTCTGTGTACGAAAGTTCCGGGGGGCCCACTTTGCACTAATTACACACTTTCACATAAGCGTGTGTCTGCTCGCCGATAGGCCCAATTGGCCTAAGGCTTACCGTACGTAATTTATTAGTTCTTTTAATTAAGTAATTATAACGTTAATAGGATTAATGCATTTAAAACACTAATTCGACAATTCTGTAGCATTTCTGCTGCTTCAATGATATAAAAATTGTTGCACACTACATTCCTGCGAATTTTGTATTGTGCAACAATTTTTATATCATTGGAAAGAACAAAAGAAATGCTACAAAGTTGTGGAATAATTTTTTTTTTAATTGCATTAATATAATTAAATCAAGAAAATGAGGTAAACGCGGGCCAGCAGGCGGATCCACGAAGGATTAATATAATTAAAGTTATACTTAATTAATTAAAAACTAATAAACAAATGCCTACCGTGAGCCTAAACTAATTAGCGAATCAGCGAGCAGACAGCAGACATTATATGAACACGTGTAATTAGTATGCAAAGTGGGACCCCCGCGGTGTTTGGGTCCCTGAGTTAATTAACCGAGCATACCTAGTATGATTTTGTACATGCACAAAACAAAACTAAACGAAAAATGTAGTTACAACATTTAAACCTAACAAAGTACAGTCTAGTGTTCAGAACAGGGCGCGTTGGACTTGTGCAGCGTAGCATTAGGAGTTAAAGCAGTCTTAAAAAACCCATCAGTGTAATAATACTGCAAACAGAAGTAAAATGTTACACTGTAGTAGTACAGTTCAGCAGGCCTTAGTTTACTAGTACACTGACAATGATGGTCTGTAGTGAATGCTATACTAAACGACATAGATTAGAAACTGTACGAACAACAAAATGCTGCCTTGTAAATAGGTGTTTCAAGTTCGAAAACTGATCAAACAAATACAGGTTTATTATTGAAGGCTTCCTCTTTTGGTTGTGGTTCTGAAGGCTTCTCTTGGGGTTGTAGCTTTCAGAAGGCTTCTCTTGGGGTTGTAACTTTCTGAAGGCTTCTCTTGGGGTTGTAGCTTTCTGAAGGCTTCTCTTGGGGTTGTAGGTTTCTGATGGGTTCTTTTGGGGTTGTAGGTTTCTGAAGGCTTGTCTTGGGGTTTTAGCTTTCTGTAGGGTTATCTTGGGGTTGTATCTTTCTGAAGGCTTCTCTTGGGGTTGTAGCTTTCAGAAGGCTTCTCTTGGGGTTGTAGCTTTCTGATGGCTTCTCTTGGGGTTGTAGCTTTCTGAAGGCTTCTCTTGGGATTGTAGCTTTCTGAAGGCTTCTCTTGGGGTTGTAGCTTTCTGAAGGCTTCTCTTGGGGTTGTAGCTTTCTGAAGGCTTCTCTTGGGGTTGTAGCTTTCTGAAGGCTTCTCTTGGGGTTGTAGCTTTCTGAAGGCTTCTCTTGCGGTTGTAGCTTTCTGAAGGCTTCTCTTGGGGTTGTTGCTTTCTGAAGGCTTCTCTTGGCGTTGTAGCTTTCTGAAGGCTTCTCTTGGCGTTGTAGCTTTCTGAAGGCTTCTCTTGGGGTTGTAGCTTTCTGAAAGTTTCTCTTGTGGTTGTAGCTTTCTGAAGGCTTCTCTTGGGATTGTAGCTTTCTGAAGGCTTCTTTTGGGGTTGTAGCTTTCTGAAGGCTTCTCTTGCGGTTGTAGCGTTCTGAAGGCTTCTCTTGCGGTTGTAGCGTTCTGAAGGCTTCTCTTGGGGTTGTAGCTTTCAGAAGACTTCTCTTGGGGTTGTAGCTTTCTGAAGGCTTCTCTTGGGGTTGTAGCTTTCTGAAGGCTTCTCTTGGGGTTGTAGCTTTCTGAAGGCTTCTCTTGGGGTTGTAGCTTTCTGAAGGCTTCTCTTGGGGTTGTAGCTTTCTGAAGGCTTCTCTTGGGGTTGTAGCTTTCTGAAGGCTTCTCTTGGGGTTGTAGCTTTCTGAAGGCTTCTCTTGGGGTTGTAGCTTTCTGAAGGCTTCTCTTGCGGTTGTAGCTTTCTGAAGGCTTCTCTTGGGGTTGTTGCTTTCTGAAGGCTTCTCTTGGCGTTGTAGCTTTCTGAAGGCTTCTCTTGGCGTTGTAGCTTTCTGAAGGCTTCTCTTGGGGTTGTAGCTTTCTGAAAGTTTCTCTTGTGGTTGTAGCTTTCTGAAGGCTTCTCTTGGGATTGTAGCTTTCTGAAGGCTTCTTTTGGGGTTGTAGCTTTCTGAAGGCTTCTCTTGCGGTTGTAGCGTTCTGAAGGCTTCTCTTGCGGTTGTAGCGTTCTGAAGGCTTCTCTTGGGGTTGTAGCTTTCTGAAGGCTTCTCTTGGGGTTGTAGCTTTCTGAAGGCTTCTCTTGGGGTTGTAGCTTTCTGAAGGCTTCTCTTGGGGTTGTAGCTTTCTGAAGGCTTCTCTTGGGGTTGTAGCTTTCTGAAGGCTTCTCTTGCGGTTGTAGCTTTCTGAAGGCTTCTCTTGGGGTTGTTGCTTTCTGAAGGCTTCTCTTGGCGTTGTAGCATTCTGAAGGCTTCTCTTGGCGTTGTAGCTATCTGAAGGCTTCTCTTGGGGTTGTAGCTTTCTGAAAGTTTCTTTTGTGGTTGTAGCTTTCTGAAGGCTTCTCTTGGGATTGTAGCTTTCTGAAGGCTTCTTTTGGGGTTGTAGCTTTCTGAAGGCTTCTCTTGCGGTTGTAGCGTTCTGAAGGCTTCTCTTGCGGTTGTAGCGTTCTGAAGGCTTCTCTTGCGTTTGTAGCGTTCTGAAGGCTTCTCTTGAGGTTGTAGCTTTCTGAAGGCTTCTCTTGCGGTTGCAGCTTTCTGAAGGCTTCTCTTGCGGTTGTAGCTTTCTGAAGGCTTCTCTTGCGGTTGTAGCTTTCTGAAGGCTTCTCTTGCGGTTGTAGCTTTCTAAAGGCTTCTCTTGCGGTTGTAGCTTTCTGAAGGCTTCCCTTGCGGTTGCATCTTACAGAAGTCGTCATCTTTTCGTCAAATTCAGACATGAAATTTCTCGAGCATCCAATAAGTAATTTTACTTAATAGTTAAATTCTAATTTTCTCTCTGGCTTAGACTCCCTCCTTTTCCTGATTTTTTCGTTTCTGCCATTTTGTACGAATGAAAACAGAGCCCTATTCCTTCACAATCCAGAAATACAAAGCTCTATAAGCGCGCTTTTATGAAATATTAGTA
Organism: Trissonchulus latispiculum; assembly: GCA_030248195.1. Lineage (NCBI taxonomy): Eukaryota > Metazoa > Nematoda > Enoplea > Enoplida > Ironidae > Trissonchulus > Trissonchulus latispiculum. The sequence goes on from JASAND010021647.1 coordinate 7,473, forward strand.
TTTCAGTCATACTCCAATGAAATGGTTTTTGCAAACAGCATTGAACTTGTTTTGCACTTTTCCTATGCAGTTTGTTCAGTTCTGGTTCTGTACCATACCTGGCCTATTTCAGTTCCTGTTTATCTCATTCTGCAACCGCATTGGTGATTGCAGTCGCTAAAGTTAACACTAAAATCACAGCACGTCGCTTGTCACCTGATACCGATAACAGCACAATAATCTGCTTACCCTATCGCATTTTGTTAAAACAATAGATTGTCGCAAAGACCGGTTTTCCTTCCGTTATCGCGTGCAGTGTTTTAATTCTTGCATTCTTTCCAGTCAAGCCAAATTCCGTTATATTACAGACTAATCCGTCATGCTAACCAAAAGCTTTAAAGTCTCCACCAAGTTTAGCCCATTGTCAGAAGCCCTATCTACATAGTACATAGCCCGCAGCGCTACGACTGAATAACTGTTTGCAATCACTTGCTTAACTATGGCCCACACCATAATCGTAAATAAGTAAGTTTTAACTAATGGAAGTATACATTAGTTACTACAAGTACAAGCACAAGTGCAAGCACAAACACTCCAAGCGAAGGAGACATACAAACTAGACCTTAGGCTAGGCGGCGAATTTAAAATCAATGATGAGTAGTTATATAAATAGGAGCTTTGTTCTGACGACTGTGATGTTTCTGCTTCAACGTGTCCTACTTGTGCAACCAATTACACTCCAACGGTCTGAAACTTAATATTTAAATCACCTTTCTCCGATTTTGTTTACAAATAAACGTAATGGCTATATTGGAGCATACTTGACACCTTAGTTTAAGAAACGTTCAACCTTCAAATCTGCAAATAATCCTAAACTTTTCCATTGTTTAGATGCACAGCCATCCTTGGTGTGATCCTATTGGCAACGATCGGCAGTGGTTACAGACTGAGCAAGGCAGAGACAAAATGCAATGATTTGGCCGATTGCCAAACTTGCACTCAAACGGGAGGCTGCGGCTGGTGCCTGCGAAATGATGTTTGCTACAAAATTGGTGACAAAAGTCACGGAGGATGTAAGGACGAGACCCTCTGGACCAACAGCAATAATTGCAGCAATACTTTCAGACCAAAATTTGACGAAAAGAAATCGCTGTTTTTGCTGGATTTTGCTGCAGCAGCCTACAGCGACTATCCCCAGGGCTGTCTTGACGCAAAGCACAGCGACTTCGACCTAGTGGCACTGCTGACGGTGAAGGCAGATTTTTTGAAAAACGAAATTTTCTCGTTTGTGGCACACTCTGAGTCCCGTCGGGAGGTGGTTATCAGCGTTCGCGGCACTGATACAACCAGCGAGTTGGTTCTGGAAATCCTAGAGGATATTCATCCGTCCGCAGATTATCCCTTGGGTGGTCATGTGGATTCCTACTTCCTGGATGCTACGACTAAGCTTTATCCTAAACTGATCGAAAGCTTGACCCCTCTCTTCACCTCAAATGAGATTGATCACATCTATCTGACGGGCCATTCTTTGGGAGGTGCCATGGCATCTCTGCTAGCACTGGAGCTGAGAGTCAACAATTTCGTTCCAAATGACCAACTTTCACTCTACACGTTCGGTCAACCGAGAGTAGGCGATTCGAAATTCAGCGCCATTCATGACAACTATGTCTGGGATAGTTGGCGAGTTGTTCACTATCGAGACATTGTACCCCATATTCCGTTCTGTTTCGGGTGGAGCTCGTGTGGCGAGTACTCCCAATTCGGGTTCCATCATGGTGTGGAGGTTTTCTATGAAAATTTGGATATGACCCCTCAGATGGCAGGGGGTCAGCCATATAGAATTTGCCTCGGCGCCCCGGTGGATGAGGATAACACCTGTTCTAATAAGTTGATCTCAGATCACTCCTGCACCTGGGATCTCGGTGAATGTATTGACTATCACGATCACTATTATAATATCGAGGTCAGTGATTATGGTATTCGTAACTGTACCTCAAACTAGAAGAAGAGGAGGGTTACAAAAGCCTGCTTTGACAATCTTGACTTAAAAACCGACTCGAGACCAACAAAATCGTGCCGGTTAGAAACAATGATGATATGGTCCCTGTTGGGACTGACTGTTGTAAACTGGTGTACCGTAACTGACACTAGCGGTGCCTTTATGACAATGGGTACTGCAGCTGACATTGCAGTACTGACTGTATAAACAATGACAGACTGATGTCTATTTTTGCCAGTATGCAGAATTATGCGGCGTAGAAGTTTTATTCCGGAAACCTGGTTTTGGTTTCAAGCAATCAGAAAGTTAGTATATTTTAACATTTTCTGGTTGGTTGTCAAATGTTCCTAGTAGTGCAACAAAGTCCTTCCTTTTTTGTTTGCCCAGACTTTGTCAAGACAGAAATATTAGCCAAATAAAACCTTGCTAAATCTGTATGAAAAGAATTAATGAATTAGTGAATATTAATTTTTAGTTAGTCTTAATTAAATTAAATGTACATTTTTCATAAAACGGTCAGTTTCAGTTTTTGGGTCTAGTTTTTGTAATTGTGTTAGCTTTATTTTGCCTTATATTGTATTGTATTTTGTTCAAATACAACGGTGCTATCTGTGATATGTTGTAAATTTACTTTATAATTGTACATTTTGATTGGAAATAATTATTGAAATGCTCAGTAAACGTGAAAATATAATTCACAAATCTGTTAAATTGTCATCACAATAGAATTAGAACAATTAAATTACAATAGTTACTGCTAATGCCACAAACAAAGCGTAAAATATTTGCATTAGCCATTTCTTATTTATCAATGTTTTTAATAAAAAATGAGATAACAAGCAAGCCAGAGCCTTCGCAGAGTCATTGCTCATTTCGAAGCAACTAAATTTATTCCACCAAAGTTTGATTCTTGATCCATTGGAGATTCCAGCAAGTCGGTGAGTAAATGATGATTCGGTGGAACAATAAAACTCTGCGATTTCAGGGACCGCTTGGATTGGAAAACTGGTGAACAATTTTCGTACGCCATCCGACCATCCTTGGGCGCTATGGGTCCGTGTCCTTGAGTCGCTAGAATGCTAGTAGGAGTGCTGAATTTGCGCTTAAAATCCGTAAAATTGCTTTTCCTTCGTTTCGGTTTCTGGTTACTGTCTAGCGAGTTAGTCGGAAGCAGGAGTACTCGTTTCTCCCCGGATTCTGAGGGGGAAACCAAAGTTTTCAGGGAATTGTCACAGGAGGGGGTGCTTGGTGTCAAGGATTTCGATAGGGTCGATACTGGGTCTTGACGACTTCTTATCGACAACGCGCGTTGACGTTCGTCTAGCAGGGGTTGTTTTGTTCCGACCAAGGAACTGTTGCTGTCTCCAAGGATTCGTGTGGGTCGATGACTAGAATTCTGCTGAAAGGAAAGATTACTGCGGTAGGAACTGTAAATGCTGGTCTGGTGAAATTTGGCTGGAATGCAACAGCAAAATTTTGGCTCATTTTGACTTCCAGTCCGTTTCTGGAACATGGGCAGACAGATGCAGAAAGGAGAGACGAAGTATTGGAGATGCCATAGGAAATGACTGACACCATAACAGAATAGGCGTAGCATAGGATCCTAAAAGAGTAGCAGAAAAATCACATTAGAAGTTTGTATCATATAACTTTTGTGTAGTCTTCACTTGGTGGTTTCTAAACTTGGTGTTCCCAGTGGCTGAATCAGTAGCCTGTTGGTCTAGTCAACCAAAGGTTGTGGGTTCGATTCTCTCCTGGGGTCCGAATTTTTCGGGTCACAAGTGTAGTAAGTAATACATCTTTGCTTCGTTCATTCTGCTCAGGCTTGAACACCCAGAGGAAAGTACAAGAAGAATTTTGCACTCCAAACTCGGTTAATCTTCACCGTCTGAAGAATACTTACATGTCAATTAGCCAGCCTATTGAAAAAATAACAAAAAAGCAGTTGCTGATTTTACTTTTCTCATAGCAATTTCACATTCAGAATGAGAGAAATCTGTTGCGCACTAAACCTCCTCTAACATTAAACAGTAAGGACAAACCTGAATTAGATGAGGCCAAAATCGATTGATCAGATTCATGAAACAGTTCGGAAAGTTCAGCAACAGATCAACTGTGATCAATACAACGAAGGAGAGGAGAGTTCGTCTTCGAGCCAGGTAGGTTCGATTGGCGAATTCCTCCGAAACGATCACAACCGAATCCAGGACTCGATGTCGAGACTGAGTGGACCGTTGATGTTCGCCTTTCCCAGGGCGTCGACCTCGATAGCTGACTCGAGTTGTGGCAAACTTTCGACCCGAAGTGGAGGAGAAGATGTACAGTCTGAGGATTAGGATACAGTTAACCAGGGAGGCGGTTGTAAACGGGATGAAGTAGAGCAGGATGGTTGAGACAGACTGAAATAAAATAAATATATAAATGACAAACATATAAATAAATAAATACATAAAAACCAAATATGATTAAGGTTTTGTTGTGATTTTAAATTCTATTTAGGTTTGAACAGAAAGTATAATTCATCAATTCTATTGTTCTTGCTGACATTGCATTGCTCAAAGCACGATTTTAAGTTCACATTGACATGTTATAAACTCCTCGACTAATAATCACTGGAAGAGTCCTTCCTAGTGCGTCACATAAGCACATGCTTAAAAATGGTAAGTGTCGAACTCAATGTGCTGAGTGATTATTAAAACACTAGGAAAGGCTGAGTGTCTCACATTTCCTATTATAGACTTTTGTTAAGGCTAATAATGTGCATGTTACTGTGCAGTCACTGAATCACTCCTGTTTTGCTCACATAAGAGTGGATTTAGTTCAGCTCCGTGTTTCCCTTTTTTCATGTTCTTTTCCTTTTATTCCTAATCCTTTCCTCAACATCAACCCTCTCTTCTTGGAGAGAGCTCTCTTAGCTTAAGTTAAAGTTAATTCTTAAGCCAAATGCCAACCATACGTGGTGTAAATATTCACCTTAAGTATCTGAATTTCATCCCACGACAGTGTGGCATTATCCGTACTGCAGGCCGAGACCAGGCTATTCTTGGGTCCCCAGTGAATCAGTGAAGTCGTGCTCAAGATAACATAGATCTGAGATCCAAACGAAAGGGACAGCACTAGGATCAGGACACATCCGTTGCTACAAAGGATACTCCTAATCCAGCCGCGATCCGTCCGCTTCCAATGGAATATGGCAGCGTAGCGCTGCACTGCGATGGCAGTTAAGCACAACGTCGGCAGATGCTGCACCGAGGCCATCAGGTAGACAGTAAATTGACAAAAGGATTCGGTTACCAGGGCCATACTGATTCCATCGATCTCCTTGATCACAACATAGATCACTAGAACACTGAGGAAACCGAGATTTCCCAACAGAATTCCCAGGGTCTGAGGGATAAAGTGAAACTGGCCGCGTTGCCAGACCAGTACTGTAAGCATGGAAAAGTTGATCAGAATACCGGTAACGGCTACAAAAGGAGTATACCACCGCATGAAGGTGTGGATGCGGTCGTTCCAGTCTAGGTACTGGCGTAATAGTTCGGCTTCCTCGCTGAAATTCATGGCAATAAATAGGTCTGAAACAAAAAAGCAGCAATTTGCAATAATTAATTTGTTAGAATTTCTGAAATGCTCCACAACCAATGGAATGGTAGTATTCAATTGTGAGGCCTGAAACAACGGCGCGGAAAGCTGAAAAAATGATATTGCGCCGCTGAAAACGCGCAATGGATGAGAAGCGGTTAATGTTCTTTGGATAAACAGCATAATAATTCCTTTAGCATTCGAAAGTACGGATGCGTTGCAAAACTGAATTAGCTTAAAAGTCAAAAGCTAAGAATTTAGGACAGAGCTCGACCCTTAGTCACTTGCTTCGGTTCTTTATAATACAGTAACCTGCGAACCAGAAACTCCTAACATCTTAGTCACAACCCAACGACCCTTCTCAAATGCGACATTGCTTTAGGAAGTAGACGACATCTTTTATTTACGCAGTTATGTCAAAAATGCGAGCCTGTTTTTATATTAAATGTCAATTTGAAATTAATTAGACTGTCATAGATTGACAGGAAAGCCAGGGCAGAGCGAAGTCCGATTAGCTCTGGAAAAGACTAACCAATTACTTGGTTGTGGTTTATTTATTAGGTTTAGCATTTCGTGGTGAGTTACCGTATATCTCGATGAATTGTGGCAATAGACGGAAATTTTGAATTCTGAAAACTATTGTTCACTCGCCGAGCAAAACAGCACTGTAGGTGTAAACAGAATACAGTGGGAGCAAGTGCAGTTCGATTATACAGCTTTTAAACATGTGGTGTGTGGCTCAATTCATAAGTACCTAATCTACCGAAAGTGTAGGACCTATCTTCTGGTAGTGGTGGTGATGGTTTATTGACATTCATTTTATGAATTTTCCAGATCATTGTTACTCCTAAACCGCCCTGAGGACGTAGACGAGCAAGAGTAGATATTACGCAAGAGTAGTTGAGCTTGATGAGGTTGTTTTGAACAAAGAAGAAAGAACTCCTACAAGCGAGAAGCTAGATTTAAGTTAATGAGTTCACCAAAATGGGATATTAACATTACTTACAGAGGGCGATTGCCTACGAACTTTAGGAAAAACATGTACGTAATTCTCTAAGTTTGCAATAATATTTACAAAAAAGCCGAAGAGAAAAAGTCTGTTTAAAGGTCATTCCACTTCAGCAGCACTTCAGTTTTAGGACACAAACTTTTTTGCAATTTGTGAAGCAGGTAGTTGTATGCGGCTAAAAATGTAAAATTAAAATTTTGGGAGTCATCAAACAATTGCTCTACAATTTAATTTGATTTGACTCTAGATAGTGGCCGACGCCGACAATAACAATAATAGCAAATGCAAACTTGGGAAATGGGAAACTCAGTTTAAGTATTTGCGACCAGGAAGGGGGTCAGCAGACAGAACACATGTGGGTGGACGACTGTTTTTTGATAATATGAATATATAAGAAGAAACAAGTATATCCAGAAACATTTTTCTAAGAAAGAAATGCGTAGGAGGTATGTTCATAGGGAAGCAAAACTACATGCTGACATCCTTTTCAAGACTGCGAACCTATATCTGATTTGGCATACGCATACTTGGAATATCAGAAAAAGAAGAAGAAGAAATAAAAAATTAATGGATAATAAAGGAAATTTCTTCAAGGTTCATACTAAGCCATTTTGGCTAATGTATTTTGGTTTAGCTGAACTTTGACTATACAATCTGTAACGGTGCATTTCATTAAAAAACTAAATATCCCTCATCGGAGAAGTTGCGAACATGCAATTTCATTTAAGCATACAAAGCATTTTTTCAATTTTGACAAGTTTCGGAAGCATTTGGCGAAAATCATGTTAATTACCCAGTCACCCATTACTGACACTTGTGTCCGATCAAAAATGTCAAACTGTAGCGCTCTACCAGGCTGGAGGACCAAGAAAAAGAAACCAATAACAAGCCTGAGACGGGAGGCGTCAGGCACCCTTGCACCCACGAAACCAGAACTAGAATAAAGAGGTTCAACTTTTCACTGACCATTGAAGGTAAAGAATTGATCCCGTCGGGGATCGAAACACGGTCCTTCTGCTCCAAAGTCAGTCATGCTAACCACTACACCACGGGCCCATCAACTGAACTCCCATATCAGGCTTATTAATCTTTCCTATGGCTGCTTCCCTTACAAAACAATGTTCTTTCCAGTCATGGTCACATTGCACAATGCACATTAAAATTAATAAATTAGCTTGTGTGTGGCATTAAGCTAGCCTATATAGATTAAATTAGCCAAGTTCAATTTCGTAACGAACAACAGAACTAAATTAGGTTGATTTTGATAAACTCTTCTTGCAATCAATCAGCTAGTGGGGAGTTAAAGATATTTAATAGATTTTTTAAAAGCCTGACTGACAACGAAATTTTACCAATACGTGTAAACAAAGCTTACAACTAATGGGCAGTAAGCCTTAAGACAAAACGTCACATTAATTTTATGCAGAGCAAGTAAGCAAGCAAGCAGATTATCTAAATCTTGTTCAACACAGTTGTGATTCTAAACTCCACTGTTTAACATGAACCTAAGGCATGTATTGGAAAGCTGAAAACTTGAAATCCTGTAAAGGCCTTTAGTCACTCCTTATTTGGGCAGAAAGTCCTGGTTGACTGCCTTAATAAGCAGTTATTAAATATTTATGGACCCCCTTTCTTTCACTGGTTAGAAAGGTGATAGTTTTGGAGCTATGGCATCCTTACAAAGAGAAAAATGACTAAAACAAAACCTTTCACGCGCGACTAGAGTTGAACATATATGCCAGAATTGTGAAAAATATTTCACAGATTTTCGTTGAAACATAAACACTACATTTATTGTCCACTGCTTATTGTTTAAATAAAATTTCGAACATATATATTGTGTAATGTTACTGCTTCATTCCGAAATTTAACGAATTTACTATCGTGAAACCCTGATGAGAACTCGAGTATTTGACGCGGAGTACTGAATGCTAAAGTTGAAACATAATATTGTGCGAACACTAAAAAATGAAGTAGGTACTCTATGGCCTGGAGACCTTCAAGGGGTCTGAATTTTCAGATCCGGCCAGGTCCATAACATTTCACTTCGGTTAGACCCCGCCCGCACCCGTTTGAAAAATGTTCAACCTCGGCCCGGCCCGGTGTCGTATACTATTTTGTCACCTATGCTAAAATGTCACCTAAGCTAATTTTTCACAGAAAAAGGCTCGTTACTTTTCCAATCTTCTTTATTTTTAATGGCATTGGATAGCTCTTGCAAAGACGATTGTTTTGATATAAAATAATGTGGTAATTAAGCTAATTATAGCTGCTAATTAACACTTAAAATTAACATAGGAAATTTTCAAATTTTAGGTGAAACTTATCATGTTGTATATCATTCGAAAGCTCTTGACGAGGCGGATTCAATGGGCTAACTATTAAGCCAATTAATTAAGCTAGCCGAAACTTTAGCCGAAAAATCCATTTTTCGGTAACATATGGAGCTATTACGCATTGCTTGGCCAATTAGTCGGCTTAAGTGTTAGCCCATTGAATCCGCCTCGTCAAGAGCTTTCGAATGATATACAACATGATAGGTTTCACCTAAAATTTGAAAATTTCCTATGTTAATTTTAAGTGTTAATTAGCAGCTATGATTAGCTTAATTACCACATTATTTTATATCAAAACAATCGTCTTTGCAAGAGCTATCCAATGCCATTAAAAATAAAGAGATTGGAAAAGTAACGAGCCTTTTCTGTGAAAAATTAGCTTAGGTGACATTTTAGCATAGGTGACAAAATAGTATACGACACCGGCCCTGCCTGTGCCCAGTCGGTTTTTGCTAATTTTTGCTGTTTGCCAAATTAAAAATAAGGGTTTAAAATGTATAGTATTTTAGTCGTCGTCGCAGATACCATTTTTAAACGATTTCTCGTATCTCATGTTTATTTTGAGCGATTAAGAACAGTCAGTGGTTCAGTTCTTGGTTGTAGGGAAGAACTCACTGACTGACCAGTTTCGCTGATTCATATATAACATGTAATTAATTAGGAAGAAGAGATAATTTCCAAATATTAAAAATAAATTAAATAAATAACTAAATATCAGATGCTAATGTACAAACAAATTCTAGCTAAAGATTGCGTTACATAAACGCAAATGAGCTAGATGTATACGCCAGTTATTAGTTAACAGAAAGAAAAAGGAAATTAAGATCGAAATAAAAGACCAATGCTTATTCAAAATTATTTTTTGGAAAAGAATAAATTCCAGTATAACCTCCTAAAACTAAAAACAAGACAATACATGCTAATGAAAATGCCCGTCCCGGCCCGCACCCAAAGCGTTCCTACCTCGGCCCGGCCTGCCGGGCGTACGGGCCTGAGTGAAGATTCTTTACCTGCCAGACTCAAGACTTTTAAACAATTTGTCACCAGCGGGACTTGAAACCGTTAGGTCTCACCTAAAAAGCTTTGCGATTCAGAGCTACCGAGGTACAGTGGCGTCAGGATTGTTAGAGTCCTTATAGTATAGACGATGATTCTGATATAACCGGCCCACATTGTTGTAGAATGCTGTTCCTAGTTTCTTTTTAAAATAAATTTTGCCAAGATTTATTTTTATGAAAATTGTGAACAAATAATTTCTGGTAGAGCTGAGGTAGGTTTATGTTCCTACACACAGTTCGGATGAACAATCTAAAAAGTGGGCCAACCTAACCTAGGCTGCATTACGGATACCTGCTTAATAAATACGGGTGAAATACGTAAAATCAAAATTATAGCAACGACAATAGGTGGGAACTTATTAGTGAGTTAGTTTCCTCCACTATGTCAAGAGAACCTGCCAATTAATGCTGAATTTGTTACTATGTAATCCCTGAATGGAAAGCTGCATGTGATATATAGAGTGGAAATATTTTCAGATTGCAAATCATCCAAAAATAAGCTATTGAATTTTGTTTTGTATTTTATCCATGACGTACCAGCGTACTAGTGACGTGGATCTTCAGGTTTACGTCAGCTAGAAAAAAAGGAGTAAGCTGAGACAAACAAACACGATGGTACACTTCAATTATCATGCTTCGCTGGATACCTTTTGTAACCATATACGTAAGTCTTGGATTGGGAAGCACCTCCAGTTAGAGTACAAGAAGCGCTGGGCTTAGAAACAAATAAGAATAGATGATTTTAATTAACAAACCTCGTACGCGAAAAGAGAAGGGCAAGGGCGTAAGTTCGATCTTCAGCTGGTTGCTTTCTGAAAGCTTGCAGTCATTCAAATTTGACTTCATCATGTATGTACATAATAGATAAGAGTGTGGCAAGCATTTCATCACAGCGTTCGGTAATTATCAACAATTTTGCTCTGCTTGCTAACGGCCACCCCCGTTCCTGACCGGAACATTGTCAGAAGTCCTTAGTAAACTGAATTTTCCTAATTCATATAATAAAGTTTTTCATGTAATCTTAGAGTGTTAAGTTTAATTAGAGTAATTTTAAAATTTTAACTTGAGATTTCCACAGTTCTTTCCTTTAGAATTTACACAATTGAGGTGAGGAAAATTAGGCCCTACATTGCGCTGGCACTAAACTGTTAATGCTGTAGTTTACCAATGCAAATAGTGGAACATTAATCTGAGAAATCTAGGGAATCGTTTAGAAGGCAGCAATCCAGACGAGTGAAAACCTGGCACTTCCTCTCAGCGAAGGACGGAAAACGGTAGTAGACCCAAAGTAAAATTTACTATATGAACACTTTTTATTTCTGGGTAAACCTTCCAAAATCTGAGTTGGTGCATGTAACAAACTGAATTCTTTTACAAATCATATCATCTAAAATCTAATATCTTGGATAATGAAGGTTATATTCTAATATATGCTGCTATATCTGCTGCTATATTCCAATCTGCTTTAGAAATTTCATGCTGTTCGGAGTATAACCCTACGGAGATAAATAGCAAGCGCACATAATAGAAATACTAATGACAATTCAATGTGTAATTATCACGGAAGGGAGTAAAACTTGTGGCTTTGGAAAAAGTGCCAAAGATGCAGTAATTTCAACCATGGACTTGACGAGCGTGATACTGAAAAGTGGTCAGTGATTAGCTAAAATGCAGAAAGCAAATTCTAAGCCAGAAAACCAACACCACTAATGAAAATGAGAAACAGTCAAATGCCATCCGACAGTAAAAATATAAGTCATTCACCGATACATCCAGAACAAGTTAAGAGCCGTCAATGTCGGGCAAAAAGGGAATTTTTGCTAAACTTTCATTGCAGAAAATCAACTGATTTAGCTTTTCAACTGACTAATTTCTAGGTGCAAGTGCAGATTCCAAAACGAAATAAATGTGCATAACCTCCCCTATCATCTGGTGAAATGGAACTGCTGGCACTGCTGGCAAATACAGCTGGCACTGGGTACGTTTGCATGCAGCACTCGAACAGGGTTCGAAATCATCAGTTTATATTGTCAGCGGAATGCTATAGAAAATCGATTTCTCTAGCAGACGTGGAAATATTCTTCCAAAATGAGATCGACGTGTTGAAGAAAAAAAGGAGCAAATTCCCAGACAGTCAACCGGTAACTGGCCTCTGCCCTGAAAAATAAGATGTCGAAAATCGCCAATCAAGCCATATGGCCCATCCGACATTTAAGGATTATTGTTATAAGAGTTCTAAGCTTTGAGAGCAGAGAGCTTAGCTGAGTTCAACATAAGTTTAATTTTAAGACTAAAAATTACATAAAACTTCATTACCCATATAAACGTTCTTGCTAGTGCATTTCCAAGGATCTTATCTTCCCAGCTGAACATTCGTGATTATTCAACTAGTATGACAAGCTTCACCCATGCACCTAACCTAAACACTACCTGTTTGCTCCAACAAAACGTCACTTTTTCATAACCTTGGAAACATTTTAGATGCCTTTTGGCCTCAATTAAGCCTACGAATGAAAGACTGACGCAACTGATGCTCAGTATTGTTGTTTCAGTTGATTGGGTTTCTCAGTTCCACTTAACCCTCCAGCTCTCTCATCCTCTCCTGAGACTTAAAAAAGTTTTATGAAAATAAATGGTGAACCCTAAAACGGTGTCAGAGATAAAGAGTCAGGAAATATTCCCTCCATAGAGTTCAGATGGCTTTGATTGATGGTGCGACAAATTCGACTTAATCACAGCTGAACTGAAACTGAAAAAGAATTAAATGTGTGCCTTTATTTCTAGTGAAATAAAGATGAAAAACACTAAAGCAAATCAGATGATATTAAAAAGTTTTGAATCTGTTCAAATGTTTACAACACCAAGAGTAAAGCTTGGATGAGTAGCTTCTTACCTGGTGAGTAATTTGTCAGCTCTAAAGTTCTGCTTTTATTCAATCCTTGTAATCTTACGTAACCATTATCTCTTGAGCGTTGAGCTCCAGGCTTGAAAGTTCCCTTAGCTGTGCTTAACTCTAAACCTAAAAACTCAAGTGTGGTAGGACTAGAAAAGTTTAACTTTTTGATTTAGGTGACAAAGTTTCACTAAAATCTGCATTTGATGATAATCATGTAACGCATCTGAAAGACCGATATACGCAATCTCGATATGGACACAGATACCCCAAAACAAAATGGAGCACAAGAGATATTAAGGATTTAATTTAAAAATAAGGTTCGTACTTAGCTTGATTTACTAAACTGGGCTTAGAAGTACGAATCACACAGCTGTATATTATGCCCAATGAAAAATCCTGAAAAAGGCAAAGTTTCCAGATTCCTAAAAGTATAGTGGCGGAGAAGTGAAGTCCAAGGACAGAAAACTGTGCCAAATGGTTGTTAAAGGGCTGACAAAACCTTTAAATCAGCACGTAAATATGGAGAGAAGCGCGTGATGATATATTTAATATAAACTTCTTTCTCCTCCTCCTGTAGGTAAAAGTAGGGCAATCATTTATGTAACTTAGTAAATACCTAAGGAGACCAGAACTAGTCAAGCAAAATTACAAGCTAGGAAGGAGAAACAATGGTGGGATAATTGGCACTGTGGGAAGACCCTTGGAGAGGAATTGATTTCACCAGAAATATAGAAACACAGATGGAAACTCAGGGGAAACTTTGCACCAAGTTTTCCGACCCCCCCCCCCTTTCCAACTTGTAAAGAAAAGATTCATTCAGCAGAAATAGTTAAGACATAGGTACCCCCTCCGTCGCGTTACGTATGGTTTTGTGAAAAAACACGATCCAGTGTTGTTTTTCTGAATATAGTCTAGGGGACAGAAGTTTTGAAAGACATGTGATTTTCATATGATGGTGTTGCCTTTTAGCGGACACCGTAAAGAGGCTCAAGTTAACAGATTAACCGGATTAGACTAAAATTAATGCGAATGACACGAACAGAATGTCAACCACATACAGCGACTTTCCTTTTCCAAGTTATTCTTAACCATAATCAGCTGTTTTCAAAAAATTCTAAAAATTTGGATATCACGTCTGTATGTATCGGTATTCTGCGGTATATACCTACACTTTAGTTTGAAGGCAAAGGATACCGCTATCAGTGAGCAAAAAGACAATAGCGACGCTTTCAAATGACTGCCACTTCATAAAAGTTTTCTTTCTGTCAAAACTTCACAAACAAAACTTCGACAACTGGATTTCGCCTCGACTCCGACTCGGCTTGTTTAGAAAGTCGTAATCAGGGACAACAAGTGACTTTAGATTATTGTTTTTATTCCCCCTCCAAAAAATCTTCCTCAACAAATGTGCCACCTTTAGCTTTCGCGCACTTCTACGGTCGCTTAAGCAGGCTACTTGAGCTAAAGTGAAACTTTAAAGCAACAATTTCTATTTTGCTCTGTACAGCCGAGTTTAACAGCTCCCGTGGCAAGAAACGATATCGCAAAGGATATAGGCGGTTTTGTTAGCAATAGTGTCTTCTAGTAAACATACCAAGCTTGCAACCAAACAAATTTTTTTCATGAGGTTACAACGGTTTAATTTAGTTTGAAACAAGCAATATTATCTGCAAAAGGTGGGCTAAATAAATATTTTATTCAAACTATGAACCTACTGATCGCTTACTTATGAACGGTCGCAACCTCAAAGCCAAGAGGCTTGAAGACTGTTGGAAGTTGGAAGAAGTACTGGAAAAATGCCAGACATTTAGTTTTATTTCTGATTCAATTTTCAAGCATGATCATTAATTTCTTCAGTCAAATTATTCATAGATCCAATTTGGACACATCAAATGTAGCAGGTTAAATGTCCCTTCAGATATTCACAAATGAATTATATTTGAAATCTCGAAGGGAAGTTGGACAGGGCGAGAAGACATTTTCAGATCGTCATAAGTTTCATAAGTCGGTATCTTGATGAATTATCGAGTATGCTGGAAAATTAGAATTTCGGTTTTACTTTTCTAGGTCCAGTCCAGGTGACATGTCATTGTGAAAGTCTGGAATTGTGTGGAAAATAAAGAAAGAAATGAAACCTTACTTAAGGAAACCTAAGATTTAAGCTTTTACTAAAATCCCTGTAGTAATATCTCTACTGAAGAACTCTAATCTGCTGATATTTCTGTGTTAAGAAATAGTTATGTGAAGCTAGTTGCACTTTATTGAGCTTCATGCACAAGCAGCATTTATAGGTTGCATTTCAGTTTTGTAGCTGGATTTACTCTACGTACGTACTATGTAGACCTAAACCCTCTATCAATAGGTTTATTTCTTAATTTTGGTTTGGCATTACAACAAGACAATGCATTACATTACATTACATTACATTACAATCCGAATCACAGCTACTGGATAATTATCTAAATCACTAAACCCGAGAAAGCTATGCGAGATTACAGACCCTTGTACCAATTATATGGCAAATTCTGTTTAGCCCCATCAGTGCAGTGACTCAGTTAAAAACAAAATTGTGGCGATACTACATAAGGCAGAC
Organism: Trissonchulus latispiculum; assembly: GCA_030248195.1. NCBI lineage: Eukaryota > Metazoa > Nematoda > Enoplea > Enoplida > Ironidae > Trissonchulus > Trissonchulus latispiculum. Next base: position 22,925 of record JASAND010021647.1, read on the forward strand.
GCACACCTGAGCGTAACTTTTGCAAAACTTAACCGATTTAGTTCAAATTTAGTATGGATGCATTTGAACACATTTCTGATCGATCTGCAGCAAAATTTTAAAATTTTAAAAATTAAATGTTTAAAATTTTAAAATTTTGCTGCAGAGCGATCAGAAATGTGTTCAAATGCATCGATACCAAATTTGAACTGAATCGGCTAAGTTTTCCGAAAGTTATGCTCAGGTGTGCGTCTGCCTTAGTATCGCCAAAATTGTAAAAGAATATGAGATTTTGGTAAAAATGAGTAACACCACTGGTCTGCTTTACATCTGAGATAGAAGACACGTGTTTGTAACCTGTAATGCTATCATTGTATTGTACAAATCTGAGCTGACGCAGCAGCATTTGGTTTGCACAAGGATCTTGCATAAGTTGTCTAAACCTTTTTCCGGCTACGCCTCAGCGTAGCCGGCTAATATACATTATTCTCGTGTTGTTTATGACTGCCGCACAGCATAAATTTTTGATGGGAAAATTTTAGATGTGATAAATATACTGAGGGGTCTCGGAAACCGGTTAAGTTGCATCACACATGGCTTTCGTTTTTATTGACAAATTGGGTTGTAGAGGCAATGTATGAGATGTGGAAAATATGCAAATTAAGTTACACTTAAGGTGTCAATAGAAGAAAACGAAATGTTGCACATGAAATGTAACAATTTCAAGTCCAAATTCAAAAATCTGAAGATAAATAAAACACAGAAGGAAGATAGAAAATTAAACTAACAACAAATCACGTGACAAAAATTTAAATTTTCGGTTTAAATAGTGTGCGGCTGGAGTTGCACACCCCAACATTTTCTCTAATGTAGCATGGATATCTATCAACGACAACGACTTCACGACATTATCATTTTTCTGCGTAGCCGGCATACAACTTTAGAGAAAGTTCAACTCCACACCTTCCAATAACCCTTTTGCACACTACTTTTGCTTGTTAGTTCAGACGCTGCTTCGATTTTAGCAAAATCTTCCATCAAAATGGTCTCAGCAACTCGAAAAATCATATCTCCAATCATATCCTATCGTTTATAGTTAATATCATTTCTTGAAAAGGGACCGCAATGAGAAGAAAAAAAGTGAGAAAATGCCAGAAACTCCCCCGTATAAAAAAGCACCCAGGGAACATTATAGAAGCTTTAGAGGAAATTCTAATAAAAGTTAATTATGAATCTTTATTTCACAGAGGCCAATTGAATCAGACGTTTGATTGAATAAGACTAACGTTGGCTCTCCGCTCTTGCGTAATCCGTACAGAGAAAGAATGGAAAGTTATACATCACTTTCAAAGTACCAAAATTAGTGCCATCTGAAACCGGAAACGCATCACTGCGCAAAATCACGAGACACGAAGTTTGGTGGATTCATAGATTCAATTTAGTCTTATTTAAATTAATTTAGGATTGTTTATGATCCGATTAAGCCGGATAATTCATTTTCCACGCGACCGTTTGATGCCATATTTTGAAAAAATTACCAAATCAAAGCTAAGTAATGTGTGCAATCAAGCTAATATAATCTGATCTGATCTATAAGATTTGATTTTCTGGCCGGTTAAAACCAGAATCTATAGATATTATTCTCGTTACGTCTAATTTGTGAAAAACGATTTCCGACTTTGTTGATCTTGTTTCGTCTCGTGCGTATATCCCAGATCTTGTAATTTGTAATAATGCATGCACTTGGACTGCAAAGCTTGACGCAAAATTGCAACTTCTGTTGTTCTTCTACGTAGCATAATTATTTAAAACTACGCCTCTGTCTTTCAGTCAAGTTTTGATGCAAAAATTACTGAAAAACAACCCGCCCCCGTCTTGAGAATGCAGGATGTTAATAAACACAAAGTTAGTACATGCACGGTTACATTAAACTATTCACTAGTTTCTAAACACTGCTGTGCACAACTTGCAAACAAATGCTCAAGTTTGTAATTGCTAGTTGCTTGGTTGCTTTGGTAAGTTTTGCGCAATTTCATGGATAATTCTGGTAATTTTGAAAAATGTGAGCCTGGATTTTGGTAAATGTTCGGTTATACATGCATAACCAGGGATGGAAACTGGGTCACTTTTTATGACCCATGACCCACTTGACCCAAACGCAAAATTGACCCAGACCCAAGGTGACCCATAAAATTTTAAAATTTAGTGACCCAGACCCAAGTGACCCAAACGGTTTCGTGACCCAGACCCAACTGACCCAAGAATTTTTGTGACCCAGACCCAAATGGCCCAATAGAATAACGTTGCACAGACTGACCCTAACCGAGATTGTCTTATTGTGCAGTGTTTTTAACTTTCTTAATTTTTGGAAAAATGCAAGAATAAGTACATTCCACTCATTTTGTGAAACTTGATCAATTGTTTGTTTTTCTTACAAAAAACAGCTAAACATGGGCCGGCGGTTTTCAATTTGGAATTACTAAATATGCACAACCCCAGACAAGCTTTTTTATTATTTTTATTGATAAGAAAGCTGTAAACTTTTAAAATCGATCGAAATGTGTCCACCTTTGTATACGTGCTCATATAGAATGGCAGAGTAAATCACACTTAACTCTAGTGATAGTTAGTGATCGCGCCGAAGGCGCGAAAATTTTTCAGAGATGATGGGTTTACCTTTATAACTAGCTAAACTTCCACCACGAAAATTGAAACTTTAAAGATTTGGCAAGACCCCTGTGACCCAGACCCAAAATGACCCACTAAAATTGCTGACCCAGACCCAAAGTGACCCATAGGAAGCTTGACCCAGACCCACACTGACCCAATGGTTTTCCAAAATTAGTGACCCAAGAACCAGTGACCCATGCAAAAATAGCGACCCAAACGACCCATGACCCAATGACCCATGACCCAGTTTCCATCCCTGTGCATAACTGAAGGTTTCAGTCATCTTCAGTATGTAGCTAAATTGCAGTGATAAATACTGCCAGCTTATTTGTGAGATCCGAGGAATCTGTTTTGCAGCAAAGCGTTAGTTCTGAGTCTACCAAAGGGTTTCAGAGAGTGCATTTAGCGGAGGCTTTTAGGATGAATAAAGTTAAATCAAAGGTAGAAGCAGGAGACGCAAGGCTTGCTTTAATGAAGTGTCCGACAATTGCAATGCAATAATATTTCAGGTGAAAGATGTGAAATTCCCCCATAAGCCCCATTAGATCAACTTTTAGGTGTTCACATGGATTTAAGATATATTTTAAAAGATGATTCGAATGTTAAGGAGGGCTTTTCATTCTACATAACGTTTTTCTGTGTAAAAACCATTACCATATGATTGTTAATTGAACTAAAATTGAAATGAAACTAGCCGGGGTTTCAACTTCCTTTTAGATACCTTCCGTCCTAAGTATTCTCATAAACAAGTGCTTAGATGACGCTTCTCAGGGCATTAGGGATTGGGAGGGGGCAACTTATAGGTCCCTATTGGACTTCCTTCCTGATAGCCAAAAATTATCAACCATAGCAAGGTTGTCCTTAAAGTAATGACACGTGTAATTGTGTATTAGTTTTCGCCAAAGACCAGACCAATTCTACTTTTCACACTTCCAACTTGGTAGGAGGCTATCACTGCATAACTGCATAACTAACGCCTAGCGAAGCTGACTGAACATGCCTTTTTTGTATCTTTTTAATACTAAAGTAATATAACAGGAGGTATTGAAGAACGAAAATACCAAAAACAATAGCCAGAAATATATATTATCAGTTTAGCCGGGTTTCCCTTCATGATTTTGCAATAAACAAGATGGTGAAAACTTATAAAAAGAAGCTTAAAAATTTCACACTGGGTAAGATGCAATGTGAAAAGGCGGCGCCCATTCTGGGGCTCTCACCCCGATTCCGAAGAGGTCCCTACCTTGACATCATTCCAAAATTCCAAAGGGGTCATCCCAAGCAAAAATTATTGCTGGTTGAAATATGTTTTAGATAAAAAAATAGCAAAAAAATGGCAGAGTTTATCGATGTTAGCGAGCTTTAATGTGGTGATTCCGTTTCTAGACATATTGTTGTTTGGCGGTTCAAATAAAGAAGAAATTTGACGAAACTGTTCAAAATAACTTTTTTTAACGTTTTAAACCCCTCCGTGAAATCCCGCTTCAAAAATTCCAGACTTCCGGCCAGGGCAGTTTTTGCCGATTTTTGGCATAGCTATAACTATACGCTTTTGAAAGATCTCGTGGAGCTCTACATTTTTGCTTTTGGAAGCAACTTTCTAGCTCTTCTCTATTGTGAGATATAGCCGATTTTCTTATTTCGGCGTTGAAAACTTGTCAGTTTTACAAAAATTAAATAATTCATGATTTCTTGAGCTACGCAAGCCGTAAAATTAAACTAAGGGTGTCGGTTTGAGGGTCTCGTAGAGACCGATTATCTGAGGCATAATAATCTTCCAACTGCTATCCCATGAGCTGCTATCATAAAAAATGCAGTTTTGCAATATCAAGACCAAATCTTTCCAGCGATTGTGGAGCATTTAGTATGCAAGCTAGAGGGTTGCCTGCCACTTACCAGATGTATACTACACAAAAATACCCTTTTTTAGTTACCTCGATTGCTGCTTTCTAGCAAAAGTGGTCACTTGCCAAATTTGGGAAAATTAGGCAAAAACCTGGTTGCGCATACATTTTAGCTAATATCTCCATTACGAAGAGCGGTTTCATGACAACTAAAAAGGGTCCCCAGGTATTTGATAGAGGTATCCAATGGTATAATGGATGCCTCACGAAAAGATTTACTCCAGTCTGCTCCAATCTACTCCAGTCAGTAAACAATCTGGAAAATTACACTCCTTCTAAAATGAAGTAAAATGTTTTTGGAAAACCAAAATTAGTTTCATTGTATTCATTAAGAAGAGAAAATGTTAAGCTACGCTTTGATATAAAAATGGCTTCTTAACTCCAACTAATGAATGAGGAAAAATGGTTCAAGGTTGATGTCTCTAAAAGGAAACGCCACCTTAAGAAGTTGTTGTTAAAATCATTATTAAAATTTGCTTAAACATTTATAACGTTTATAAATGGCTAGACTGGCATTTGTCACTTTCGACGAGAGATTACTCTCCCGTTCCTCATATGTTATGATACCGGTAGCCGTTGCTTGTTTCTGAAAACTAAAGCAATAAAATTTGTCATTTGCCTTATGACTTTTATTCTCATGGTTGTGATTCCGTATGCTATATTAGACAGCTCCGTATTTGCTTGGCTTCAGGCTTGGTCTGCGAAAAAAGAATGCAGATCAGAATTGGAAGCTGTTGAAGAATGTGTTCGAAATAGCACTTTATCCCTACTGATTAAAAAGAAGACAGAACTCGAAGCAAGAATTGCCAAAGTCAAGGATAATATCGATATCTGCTTTGAACTGTAGGTTTAGTTCCCATTACTTTAATTTTACAAGCATTGTTTAAAAATATGTAGTTCACTTTCTATCATTAGTATGTGTTTAGCAGTTAGAGGTAATTTGGCACAAGAATTTGATGTTTTACTGAACCCATACAGGGTTTCACTTTGTTTCAACAACTATCTGGAAAATTCCAATCTCCAAAGAACCTGGCAGACCTCAAGCAATCAGTTCTCAGGAGGTATAGTTGAAGCAACGACAAACTTGCTGATTTTACCTTTGTTCACCGGCTTTGTTTCGATAAGACGGACTGTTGCATGGCTGCAAAACCTTTCTAAAAGCAGCATTCTATTTAATCAAATACGACGCTCGATCGACAAAAGCGGCACCGATTGACTGGTTATTCCTGTGGACAAAATTGTTTGACATAAGCCGGTTTGACTAGCACAGCAAAAATTAAGACCGGGCTCACTTGTACGCCAGTCCACTGATGAACGCGGGAGCCCCGCAAGATTCAGAGAAACGGGACGAGATGGGAGGGCAGCCTTCGTCCCGCTGGACGAAAAAATCGTTTTATATTCTACAAAAGTAGGTAGTTTTTAAGTAAACTAGACAGCAGTTTTCAAAACATTGCAATTACGTTACATTACATTACATTACATTACATTACATATTCAATAAAATTTTATGTTAAGGCAATATAAGCTTCATTTGGTTTGCGTATTTTGCCTGCTTTGGAATAGTTTGTTTAATTTTGAATAGGCACTGGCAATATTTTGTATGCGATTTCAAACTTGAGAAGTGTTGATTATGTGTGACTACGAATACCCGACTGAATATCCGTCCCGCGTTCATCTCTGCGCAACAATGATCAAACACAGAATGGCATACTAGGTTCCAAGATACAAGATTACAAGATTACAAGTTCTTGATTTCCGTTTTCTTTGTAGTCCACATAAATAATTTACGTAATAATATTTGCGTAGCATAGAGAATTGGTTGTTGTTGTGAAATTTTTAGAGGAGAATGTTTGCCGCCGAATTGGGACAGTGGTAAGGAAATTTTACCATCAGCTTTGGGTGAAGACTTTAAGCAAGCTCTCGACACCTGTAAATCTGGTATACAAATGAAGTATCGCCAGAAATACATTGAATGCGTGGAACAAAAAGGCTACAAAATTCAGCAAACAAACGAAGATGATGTGATTTTGGAAGTGGAAGTCAAGCAAGAAATGGAAGAGCTTGTCGAGTAAGATTAATTAATTTGCTAATTATTTAAGT
>JASAND010021648.1:0-78708 GCA_030248195.1 Trissonchulus latispiculum
TAATAGTGGTTCCGATCTCACTCAATTCTATTCTTTTTGCATATATACTTGTTTCCTTACATCTTCTAAAATGTGTTAAAACTATTTTAGAAAAGGAACATTAGTTTCGTGACATGCATCAAAAAGAGAAAATGTCAAGCCACATTTTGATATAAAAATGGCTTCTTAACTCCAAGTAATGAATGAGTGGTGCAAACTTTATGGTGGTGGTTAATAATGGTGCAAACTTTATGTGATCAAAGGGAATCACCACCTTAAATCAACAGAATAACTGCTTTTGTAGATCTTCATAAGATCTAGAAAATAGCAAACTGAAAGTAAAGCCAGTTTATTCAAACTATAGGTACCTGCTAGAGACCTTCACTCAGGCCCGTAAGCCCGGCCCGGCCCGGCCCGCGGGCCGGGTCGGGCCGGGCCTAAGGAGGAATGGGCCGGGCCGGGCCGAGGTAGGAAAAGTTTGGGTGCGGGCCGGGCCGGGCCTAGTACTGGAACGGGCCGGGCTTCGGGCCGGGCCTGGTGTTTTCAGTTAAAAGTTTTGTCTTGTTTTCAATTTTGTCAGTTTTTTATTGGAAATTATAAACAGTTCTAAAATAAATTTTCTTTAGTCAGTGGAATTTTCCTTCGATTTTTCTTAATTTTCGTAGCTCTTTAGAGTACTGCCGGACGTAGTTAGCTTACTTGTGTTTATATACTACCTTTATGTTGTACATCATCATCCTAACTGCAGCTCTATTCATTTAGTTTTAATATTTGCTACGTATTTTTCTTTCCAATTCATAGTTTATCTCGTGTTACCGTTGAATCGACAAAACTGAGCAGCGACCTGTTCCCTAAACACAAATAATCGAACAGAGGACTGCACATACTTAATAGCCATATGAGCTCTGAGAAATCGCTTAAAAAGGTTAAAAACTAATAAGACAATGTTGTTTTAGATAGTACATGTTTTTTTATTTTGGGCAACGGCAAAAAATTGGTAAAACGGGCCCGGGCCGGACCGGGTATACTTTTTTGCTTACGGGACGGGCCGGGCCGAGGTCGAAAATTTTTGAAACGGGCCGGACCGGGCCGGGCCGAGCAGAAATTTTCACGGGCCGGGCCTGAAAATTCAGGCCCGTGAAGGTCTCTAGTACCTGCCGAGCTGGTGTGGGATATTACCACCCGCAGAATGAATCAAATTAGTGATGTTCCAGGCACTGAATCTTAGACTAGCTTTCAGGTTGTACAGATTTCAGTTTCAGTCTCTGAAACTGGAGCTTAAACTGAAACATTTTGGAAGATGGCCTGTAGCTGAAAGTGGAATTCTTGCAGGCCGCCGACTGAAACTGAAACTGAAACTGAAACTAACGTCTGACACAAAAATGTGTGTACTAAATCTTTAAGGCCTCCAGTGAACTAAATATGCGTCGTAACCCCATACAACCATATATTTTCGGAATCTTTGCAGCGAGACAAACATTTTTATAAAGTTAAAATTTTTTAAAATTTCAAAAATTTTAAAATACCGGTTTTTCGGGGAATGTTTTCGCTTTGGTTTTGCTAATAGTTTACGCAGCTTCAGTCAAATCACGGCGGCAACATCAAAGAGAGCCAAAAACCAACTGAAATAGGGGAAACTGTTTAAAAATTCATTGCTGGCGCAATGTAAGTCGTAGCAACAAAACATTTATATCGTTGGATTCAGCTCAGCTTGAACTTTATGGTTACGTAATTTTTACACACTTTTGCTAGAATCGCTATACCGAAATTTTGGGTTAAAAACTGGTATTTTTCGAAAAAATCTACTTTCAAAATTTGAAATACCACACATATCAGGTCAAAGCGGACGCCTAGGCGGTCCTGAAAATCTAATCGAAAAAATTTCCGTTGAGTGAGTCGCGAGTAGTAACCAGTTAAAGTTGCAAAAAGCGGCAAACATCAAAGGAAATGGAAAAATGAATTTTTGGAATAAAATGCTTATTTCTCAACCGATTTTCTTGTTCTTGGGTCAATCGATGCGTCTTTGGATGGGAAAATTTTTCTGAAAGAATGAGCTGAATAGCTTGAACGGCCCGAAAACATTCCCCGAAAAACCAATATTTTAAAATTTTTGAAATTTTAAAAAATTTTGAATTTTATACAAATGTTTGTCTCGCTGCAAGGATTCCGAAAATATATGGTTGTATGGGGTTACTACGTATATTTAGTTCACTGGAGGCCTTACAGATTTTGTACACACTGTGTCAGACTTTAGTTTGAGCAAAGACATGAAAGACGGACTGAAACTGGTTTCAGTCTTTCCTCAGACATGAATATTTGAAGGTTTTTATTCCGGCTAGAGCCGGAATACCTTTTATAGGATTTTGGTATCTTTTGCGTGCATTTTTGTTACAGTTACTGAAAATCCCCTATCTTCAGCACAGGCCTAGCTATGCATTATTTTTTGAAAACCCAATATGCAAATTAGGACGACTATTGAGCATTTAAGCTGCAGAATCGCTTGAAGTGTGGCAGTTGTCAACTGTCAGCAATCGCAAAGATTGCATGTTTTTGGTCACCAGTACTGCTAGGAAGCAGTACACTGGTGGGAATTTATGGAAAAGTATAACTCGGATGGAATAGTCAAGACAATGTTTCATGCTCTGCTTGTTCATAAAAGAACGGCTTCATAGATGGTCACCCTCCATTGAATAATGTAACAATACTCGGACGAATATACGAGAATGGTTTTTGGTTTTGAGGGTTGCCAACAGGATCTGCCTCCTTTCATATGGAAGCAAACTTTTGCGAAAAATCCTCCCCGTTTGGAGGAGGATATACAATACTCCTATCAGATTGCACTACTCAGACCTCTTTCCCCTGATATAAGCATTTATCATAATTTACCATATTAGCCATCAATTCTTGAAATCATAATTGGTACGAGAAACTTATATTAACTAATAAGACCTCAAAGAAGACGAATTAAAGCTACGCTATGGATTACTGAAATTTTGGCTGGCAGCACTATGGATTACATTTCTTAGCCTGTGCTTTGAGCTGGCTACATGCTACGATGATAGCATGTCGGACACCTACAGGTAAAAAATGTCAAATTTTCAACTTTTCCAAATATAGCCAAATTTTATATCAAATTTAAGCTCTTGGTGTCCTGAAAAATTTATCTCGTTACACCAAGTATCTACAAAGCAGTATGGGGAAGTTGTAGCGGCTTAAAGTTTGAAACAAATGGCAGCGAGAATAAGCTTTACCAAATCCTCCAAACATCGTGTCTCGCTCGTTGCTTGGCTTGTCACTGTAATTTATTCAGTAATAAATATCTACAGGTTGAGACTTTGAATTGATGTATTTGTCATGCCGTAGTGTTAACTACCGGTTTACTGTCCGGTAACTAAACCGGCACTTAGTGGCGAAACAATAGCAGGTTCTAAATAGTCCCTAACTAGGATGGAACTCGCTTCAAGAAAAGTTAAACCCTAACTAAAATGCCCTAATGAAAGATAATAGAATATACCCTACACGAAGTTTGTAGAGTACCGTAACTCCTACCTATGGACAACGACTAATCCCTACCTAAGCACAACACAGCACAATACAAAACGACAACGACACGGAATGAACACACACAAAATTTAAGGCTTCTGCAGCGGCTTCTCTGGAGTTTTCTTTCTTCATCTTCATCTTGCACATCGAAACGAGAGACATCGTTGTATTTGGAGCCAGATCCTGTTGGTACAAAGCAAAGAAATCTAAAACAAAATTAATGACAAAAACAAATTAAAACTTAAAACGTCATTAAGTGAGTTCTACAAATCCTGCAGGCACTAGAAATATGATGAATACCGATGAAGTAGGCAAAAACTTACAATGTAAAAAAAGTTGCAACTTCAATTTTGAATTACAGCTGCAAATCTTGACCTAAAATTTTTATTCATGCATGAAAACACAGTTCAGGATGTTGTTAGTAATTCCCATAAAAACTAGACTTATACCTTTAATTGTGATAATTTTTGATTTTTTGAAAAATTGTCCAAAACTGGCCAAAATCCAACTTTGACACCCCAAAACTCCAACAAAACTTTATCGGTTTTGCTCAAATTTTTTTCGCACACAGTCGGCGGCAAGGAAACTGCGAAGAAGGCAGAGAAAAAATATTAGCCGGCACCGATCGACCATGAGCGACCGGTGAATTTGGCAAAAAGTTACAGTGTAAAAAAAGTTCCAACTTCAATCATTAACTGGAGCAACAATTCTTGACCTAGAATTTTTGTTTATGCATGAAAACACAGTTTAGGGTGTTGTTAGTAATTCTCATGAATATCTAGACATGTAACGTTAATTCTGGTAATTTTGGATTTTTTTGAAAAATTGTCCAAAACTGGCCAAAATCCAACTTTGACACCCCCAAAACTCCAACAAAACTTTATCGGCTTTGCTCAAATATTTATCGCACACAGTTGGTGGCATGGAAAATGCGCAGAAGGTAGAGAAATAATTTTAGCCTGCACCGGTTGACCATGAGCGACCGCTGAATTTGGCAAAATATTACAGTGTAAAAAAGTTACAAATTCAATCATGAACTGGAGCAACAATTCTTGACCTAGAATTTCCGTTTATGCGTGAAAACACAGTAGGGTGTTGTTAGTAGTTCTCATGCAAAACTAGACATGTAACGTTAATTCTGGTAATTTTTGATTTTTTTGAAAAATTGTCCAAAATTTGCTAAAATCGATTTTGGGCCAACTTTGACCCCCCAAAACTCCATCAAAACTTTATCGATTTTGCTCAAATTTTTTTCGCACACAGTCGGTGGCAAGGAAACTGCGAGGGAGGTAGAGAAAAAATTTTAGCCTGCAGCGGTCGACCATGAGCGACCGATGAAGTAGGCAAAAGCTTACAGTGTAAAAAAGTTGCAATTTCAACTCGACGGCTGAGTGTGAAAAAGTCCCATCCCGGACGGACGTATCCTTTTTATTACTCCAGTGTGGAGATCTAGGTACAGCGCACATTGTGTGAAAAGATCCCACCTTTCTGACGCTTTTATAGCGCTCTGAATGCCAAATAGTAGTGACTACGTGCAATCGCAGTTGGTCCTATCTCTATAAGACAGTGTTATTCTAAGTTCATCTTAATCTGCGACCGAAAATATCTCACGACGTGGAATTTAACCACTTAAAATGTCCTGTGTATGTGGCAATTTGCCGAGACAATTTTGCGGAAAATGACTTAACTGCATAAATCACACGTAAATTTTCAGTTGAATGAAAAACTCTCAACCGGCACCTACAGCTCGAAGGAGTTGGTTTCAAGATTCGGAAATTTCAAAATTTTCTTCTATTGAATAGGGCTGTCTTATGGTCATACTAAAAACATCTGACGGCGTTTATAATATAGAGAAGCAGTTTTTCGCATTTTTCTCGAGATTTTAAAGTAACAGATAAGAGTTTTTCACAAGTAATAAAAATGCTCCGCGGAGCATGAAAAAGTAATATGGGTGGTGGTGAGGTTGTAAAATATAACAGAGGACTAGTCTTAAAAATGCTTAATATGGGGGTTAGGTTCAAAAAACGAAGAGGACTAGGTTGTGGGCGAATTAATATGGGCACAGCTTCGCCGAGCAACCCATATTCGCGGACTGAAAAAGTTATATATACATACGTATGACACACACACACACACACACACACACACACACACACACACACACACACACACACACACACACACACACACACACACACACATATATATATATATATACATATCTATACATATAAATATATATATATATATATATATATATATATCAAGAGTTAATTTGTCAATACGACACCGTACCCTTGCTAGTGTAATTGGCCTGTCATATGCTCGGAACATTAATGCCGAAATCTCGGGGGGGGGTCACGGTTAACACTGTTAACCTTGTGTTTATATGCGGTTGAACTAAAATGAATCTGATTGGCTAACCTCCTACCTTATGTCAAAATTACGTGTATAAGGTGACCCCCCCGAGATCTCGGGGGGGCTCAGCTTAACGTTGTTAAGCGTGTGTTTATATGCGATTGAACTGAAATGCATATGATTGTTTACTTAGCTATCGTAACCCTCACCAGTGCATTTCAATAGCAGCAGCTAAGCAGCCAATCAAATGCATTTCAGTTCAAACGCATATAAACACACGCTTAACAACGTTAAGCTGAGCCCCCCGAGATCTCGGGGGAGGTCACCTTATACACGTAATTTTGACATAAGGTAGGGGAGTAGCCAATCAGATTCATTTTAGTTTAAACGCATATAAACACATGGTAAACTGTGTTAACCGTGACCACCCCCCCCCCGAGATTTCGGCCTTAATGTGATGAGCATCTGACAGGCCAATTACACTAGAAAGAGTCCCGTGTCATACTCTTCCTATCATCTACTCTTGTATATATATATATATATATATATATATATATATATATATACCAGTGTTCGGTTTTAGTTACGGTGCGTACATAATATACAATATACAACTAAGATAAACTAGTTTTAGTGGAAGCAAACATTTCTTTCGATAAACTCTTAATATTTACTGTGCATTTTAGTCATTGATAAGAAAAGTCTATATTTCAACAATAATTTCAGGACTCTCTCCGACGATCTTCTATTTCTATTGAACCGTTAGTGTTACAATTATAGCCTTGGTTCTTTCTAGTTGCTTGCCGTAGTCCAGCACAACCGAATTACTATATATAGTTTACGTGTATATAAGCAATTGTTATTATTGACTGACAATAGTGGCATTGCATATGACAATAACCATGGCGAAGCGTGAAAGCCCGCGAATATGGGTTGCTCGGCGAAGCTGTGCCCATATTAATTCGCCCACAACCTAGTCCTCTTCTTTTTTTGAACCTAGCCCCCATATTAAGCATTTTTAAGACTAGTCCTCTGTTGTATTTTACAACCTCACCACCACCCATATTACTTTTTCCTGCTCCGCGGAGCATTTTTATTACTTGTGAAAAACTCTTATCTGTTACTTTAAAATCTCGAGAAAAATGCGAAAAACTGCTTCTCTATATTATAAAAGCCGTCAGATGTTTTCAGTATGACCATAAGACAGCCCAATTCAATAGAAGAAAATTTTGAAATTTCCGAATCTTGAAACCAACTCCTTCGAGCTGTAGGTGCCGGTTGAGAGTTTTTCATTCAACTGAAAATTTACGTGTGATTTATGCAGTTAAGTCATTTTCCGCAAAATTGTCTCGGCAAATTGCCACATACACAGGACATTTTAAGTGGTTAAATTCCACGTCGTGAGATATTTTCGGTCGCAGATTAAGATGAACTTAGAATAACACTGTCTTATAGAGATAGGACCAACTGCGATTGCACGTAGTCACTACTATTTGGCATTCAGAGCGCTATAAAAGCGTCAGAAAGGTGGGATCTTTTCACACAATGTGCGCTGTACCTAGATCTCCACACTGGAGTAATAAAAAGGATACGTCCGGGATAGGACTTTTTCACACTCAGCCGACGAGTTGAAATTGCAACTTTTTTTGCACTGTAAGCTTTTGCCTACTTCATCGGTCGCTCATGGTCAACCGCTGCAGGCTAAATTTTTTCCCTACCTCCCTCGCAGTTTCCTTGCCACCGACTGTGTGCGAAAAAAATTTGAGCAAAATCGATAAAGTTTTGATGGAGTTTTGGGGGGTCAAATTTGGCCCAAAATAGTTTTAGTAGAAGCAAACATTTCTTTCGATAAACTCTTAATATTTACTGTGCATTTTAATCATTGATAAGAAAAGTCTATATTTCCACAATAATTTCAGGACTCTCTCCGACGATCTTCTATTTCTATTGAACCGTTAGCGTTACAATCATAGCCTTGGTTCTTTCTAGTTGCTTGCCGTAGTCCAGCACAACCGATTACTATATATATAGTTTACGTATATATAAGCAAGCAACTTGCAGCGATTGTTTAATTGCTGGGATTGTTATTATTGACTGACAATAGTGGCATTGTATATGACAATAACCATGACGAAGCGTGAAAGCCCGCGAATATGGGTTGCTCGGCGAAGCTGTGCCCATATTAATTCGCCCACAACCTAGTTCTCTTCTTTTCTTGAACCTAGCCCCCATATTAAGCATTTTTAAGACTAGTCCTCTGTTGTATTTTACAACCTCACCACCACCCATATTACTTTTTCATGCTCCGAAGGAGCATTTTTATTACTTGTCCTGTCATTTTAAAGGATCCCTTTCCAGCAATGCGGCAATGGATACAAGGAGCTTGAACAGCAAGGTTTTTTAGGCAGGCCATGGCCCAAAAATTTATGAGTCCATGGCCTAAAGAATTTTGGCCGTTGAGGCCATTTGGCCTACATTTTTCGTTGAAAACCCAGTTAAATTTTATTGATTTTTAAGTAAAAACAACAATTTTCTAAAAAATGTTTCGCGCCGTCGGCGCGAACTTATTCATTTTCCCTTGTATTTCTGGGCTACGCCAGCCGCCAGCTAGTTACATTGTCTATTTGCACTTATAAATACACATTCAAGTTATAATTTCATTTACTATTATGAGGATTGCATCGAAGAAAACCATCCATTTAAACCACTAAGAATGAACTATCAGGATAGGACCTTAGTCTCTTCTTATGAATTGAACACCAACTTTTTTCTAAGAACTAGCCTGAAAGTTTACCTGGGCGTGGTGGTAACACGAACACCTACTGAATCTAACCTTTGACAGCTGCATTGGCAATGTGTAATGAACTGAGCAAGATTAAACTGGCAATTTGATTGATTTGATTTGATTTGATTTGCCTTTCCTAGATTAGGATCTGTGAAACCTAACAATTGGCGACCTAATTGTAAAGTTGAATAAATAAAAATATGTTTAATGAGATAAGAAGATTATAAATCATTTAAAGCATCCGTGATGCTGCTTCAATAGCTTAAAATGAGACAGATGGCCTCAGGGCCATCTGCAACAGGCGAGCAAAAAGCAGCAGCCAGAATAAGCATAACACAATTAAAAATCCAGTAGACTGAGAGCAAACGGAGAAGACCTACTAACCAGCAAGAGTTCAAAACCGAAGACAAACTGAAAAGCCTGAAGAGCTTCTCGCAGCCAAAAGCCAAAAGTACAAAGTATAACGAATTACTCAGGTAATTCCTTGAATACAAACTCAAGACTATTCGCATTTGCTCGCACATCTGCGAGAATAAAATGCAATGTAGCCATTGCTAAAACAACTAGCAAATTCCAAGAATTACGAATGTGATACCCAAGATAAAATAAACTTAAACCTACATAGCCTAAGCAAACATAAAAACCACAAGACTAAGCGAACTAGAAACAGAAACAAAACGTTAGGTTAAAACTTTCAAAGGACTAACCTAGAGGAGGGAGCATCACGTACCTTCCCCCTTCGAAAGAAGGATCGTCTCCTGACGACCAGAAAAACAAAAGAAAGAAAGGAAGTCGCTCAGGCGAATAGCAGTTACAGTATTCTCAAGAGTCAACATGTTAGTCAATCGATACTATACAACATCTCAGGATGGTCAAACTGCAATAAGTCGACAAACAGCAACAAAAACAAGGAAACAAATGCAACAGTAAATCGAGACATTTGGAGCTGGTGCTATGATTCCACACAGTCACAATAGGACTGGAAACGGCCATTAAACGTCAGGAATGCCAGTCTCCAATAGCCAACAGCTAGCAAGTAGTTGCAGCCAACCAAATAAATATTAAGATAAGTCGGATTAATAATTAATTAAATATGAATCGGAACAGTAACGGCTAAGCGTAATATGGAGCTGTTAATAATGAAATAAATAGCAATGACATAGGAGACACAAAAGGTTAAAGGCATTACAGGCTAAAGTTTAAAAATTCCATCCGATTCCACAAGTCCCAGGATTCATGGTCATTGAGAGCAAAGGATCGACGGGCTACGAAGGAAACCATAGTAACAGCAGTTAAACAAGCCAACGAAATGATTACTCTGAAATAGTGGAATAGAATACTTCCAACGGCATATCCCGATAGTAGACGAAGATCATGTGGTCCAGTCACCAACAGCTCAGGCCGCTGGTGACGCCCAGCAACCAGAGAGCTCTGACGTGCCATGTTAGGTGGAATTGGCACAGTGCCGAACTCCAGTGCTGGTGACTGTAGAGGAGGAACGATAACGATCTGCTCAGGCAGATGCTGGACTGGATCCTCCTGGTTCGGAGCAAAGATTTCTTCAACCGGCGGCTGTTCAGCATCCAACAGAGGAATCTCTGAATAAACATATGGTTCAGCAGCCACACATGGTCCAGTTGCTCCAGGGCCTGGGTCATCGCAGGCTGAGTTGGCAGGATCATCGGGATCCCCAGCGGGTGATGGGTCGGAATCGGTCAGGACAGAAGCGCCAGCGTCCACTTCTGTGGCGACATCAGCAACCAGATCTAACTACAGTTCCAGGGCCTCATCATTCACCTGGAAATCATTGGAAATAGTGAGTACGTCGGAATCGGTTTAGTCAGCAGGCTTTCCTAAGAGCTGGCTCTAGGAAGCTTCGTCAAGAAGTGCATCTGGTCTCCGTCCACCGATAGCCATCATCGCTATGTTGGTGTGGCAAATTCTGAAATAGGATACAAACATGTAGTTTAAGTAGTAGTTTTAGGAAGTCATGCACAGTTACATAAAATAAGGACATATATACAAAACGTATAAAACAAAAATAAGAACATGACAATCTTCTCAACAGATAGGTACTAATAGATAGATACAAATCAACTCAACTAAATAACGCAACAGGTAGATACAAAAGCACTAAAACTAAAATCGTGAAAATAAAACAATACCCTTAAAGATGTTTAAATGCCAGAAATACGCAACATGTAAAAGAATATGTAAAATGCGATGTATACAAGCACAAAACATTAGCAAAGATGCTTAGTTACAGCACAATAAAATACTATGTATCTTAGGATCAAAGACATGCGCAAATGTTAAATCAGTCATGACACATATAACGTACTATAAACTAACATGAATACATAATAAAAGCAGTTGAAAGAACCAAATAATACAAATAACAACAGGGCAAGCCTTAGACTTCAAAGTCTGGCTGATAAACTAAATATTAACTAGCACATTCGTAATAGTGAAAACAGCAAAGTACATTTCACAGATATGATTTGGTAGTTGATCAGGTGATGTGGCGTTTTTGGTGTATGAACCTTTTTCGTTGGTGCACAGCTCAGGCTTTGAATCAAGACAACGTTAACAAAACAGACTACAACCAGAAACAGTACAAAAGAAAGCCAAATCCAGGTAAACCAAAGATCAGAACAACGTCCAGTCTTAACAATTGGAGGAGGTTCAGGTGGCGGCCTGGGTCGGTATCCACACGTGCTATCAAAATAAAGACTCTCTTCAAACATTAGCGTTGCCCCACAAAGCAATGGAGGCTGCAGTTTTGACAATACAGTAACATATCGACGTTTTGGTCCAGCAATGACTTCTCCATTATGACTAAGTTTAAATACTTCTGCAACCACATGTTGCTGCAGCGAATTAGAGACATCGTAGTAGCTCACTGCACTAGGCACACTCTCTGAACATTTGCAGATGACAGAAGTTTTATAGTTTTCCACGTTGATGCTTGAAGCAGAGACCTCAGGGTCTGACTGCACTGAACCATATAATTCCGCTGTGATGCGTTCTTCCTGATTAGTCCTTGATTCCCAATAGCCGTCTGTTCTGTTCGATATGGAGTTGTCCTGGGTGCACCATCTATCCTCGAATGCGACCTCCACTTGATGCAGGATGATTGAAGTTCCAAAATGATTACCAGTTATCCAACAACCGCTTACTGAGCAGCGAGCATCTTCTTTGTTGAATTCGATTCCCAAAAATTGTTCCTGCTGATTACAGTCAACAAGCACCACTACTTTGTTCTCCGTGCTTGAGATCAAAGAATCTTCGCATTTTGATAAATACAAGTTATCAGCATCAACCAAACCATCACAGCCATCCGCTAGCACAGACTTAGAAATATTCACGGGACTTCCTTCCATCCTGCCAACTAAAAAGGTTTCAGGACAACTAATTCCCTCAGGGGAACCTTGCACTGAGCATGTAATCGTTTCCTTGTCGTGGTCCAACCAGTTGTCCATTACTGGATGAATGCATTCTGCTATCGCAGTCTCAGGGTTACTAGAAATTCCAACAACACAGGACATATCATTGCTTCTGGTTGGTGGATATGCTAATGCTTTATCTTTTTCAGGTAAACTGTTAAGGCAAGTTGTTCCATCTATTTGGCATACGGAGTTAAGGTCAGAGTAATCTAAATTACAATAATCAAGATTCCTTACCTTTCTGTTATGACCATTTTGTGAAGATAGTAAGCAAAACCTTGAAGAATCCCAGACAGTTGATTCAGGCTGATACCTGACAGTATCGCTGTCTACCATAATGCCATTGGATCCAACCATGCAACTTGAACTCGTCTTGCAGCCGGATTGTCTTTCAGATGCTCTGGGGTTATTACTCCCAGAATTAGGCGTGCCGACACGGCCATCCATGGTCCACTTTCGAATCCCATCAACTTCTTGTCCGGAGACAAGGTTACTGGGCCTCTGGGCCTCTGATTCCAGTTTGACCTTCTCAGACCTCTTTCACTAGCGTACCTTAGACTCTCCACTTGACGGTTCAAGTTTTCAACTAGCCGCAGAGTCTCCGGTGTTTCACTAGGGTCACAGGATTTACGCTCAAGTATATTAAAATGTTGTGCCATTAACTTACCGTCTTCAGCCAACCATTGTGTCGCCGTTTGAGTCTGGAATCGTGACGATGTTTCTGACTGTACACAGGTTCCCAACTTGGTCAAATCCGATCCCGAGTTAAATCCAGAAATGTCCACATTTCTGTAGGGGCTGATTGTACTCTGTCCGTTTCGTGAGGAAGCCAGCGGATAGCTTTTGAGCAGAGAAAGATCAAGTTTTCCAGTTACCAGTAGATTTGCCTCATGGCGCTTAGATAGTTTCACCGCTCCTTCAAACGTTTCCGGATCTGAAATTAGGACCAACTGCTGTATGCTGTTTACCAAACTATTGACAAAGAAATCTTTCATAAGTATCTTCTGTGCCTCCAATCCAATGGTAGGATAGGCATTCCTAACCAATTTCTGAATCGCTAGGGCAAAGTCAGAAACGGTTTCTCCAGCGAGCTGCTTCCTTCCGCGCAGTTGCGCACCACTGAGCTTAACCAATTCTTCAGTCTTCAAAAGTGGCAGTAACTTATCTTTAAGGTCTGCATAAGTCCGCTTTTCCTCAGAGCTCAGGCTCCGGTACGCCTCTAAGGCACCTTCCCGCAAGTAGGCAGGCAGAGTCTTGGCCATCTTGTCTTCGTTCCAGGAGCTGGCTTGGGCCAAAAGTTCAAAGATTACCATAAATTCTGAGAAGTCCTCGCCCAACCGGCCAGCGAACGGTTCCAAAACAATAGGAACCTCCCTCTCTGAATCGCTTTCAAGGCAGTCGAGTCTTTGCATAGTCGAGCGTTCCAAAAATTCCAATCGTTTCTGCAGCTGCCTCAGGGCAGTCTGCTGTTGCGACAGCATTTCACCCACTGACCATTGAAAATTCGCAGGCTTGCCTCGTTCCTTTTGCGTTTCAACAGCTTCCCCAAAACTTGAGGCGACCATGACCTCCGAAAGAGCTTACCTCGCCTAAAAATATTAAATGAAATTAATTGAAAAATTAGTCAACGAACAACCAACAAAACAACCAAATTAGGTGATATACGAATTAATGGGCTTAGATTCGCCCTTGCCAAAATATTTAGGGCAAAATACATAGGAAAAAGAAAAATACTAGACAGGAAAAACGAGAACCTACTGCCAAAATTCCGTGGCAGAAAAAATAAAAAACTAGCCAAACTGGCTTACAAACTAGACCTAAAATCCGAAAGCCAAAATTATCGCGTCTGCCAAGTCCGTGGCAGAAAGTCCTAGGCCGAATCCGCGGCGAATCAGAATGAAAACGGCTGCCAAATCCGTGGCAGAAAAACCGAAAAAAGGTACAAAAAAACAAGCGTACAGAAAAATAATTAATAAAGCTGCGAGCGTAGGCAGGGCAGGAGTAGAACCTTCCCCTACCCTACTCGCAGCGCCATTTGTGAAACCTAACAATTGGCGACCTAATTGTAAAGTTGAATAAATTAAAATATGTTTAATGAGATAAGAAGATTATAAATCTTTTAAGGTGCTGGTATCGTTTTGTGCAGTGCTTTTGTGCGTATTTTTTGAAACGCCATAACTTTCGCAATTTTGTGAGTTAGAAAGAGCTTTATGCATCATTTTAAAGCTTATAATCTGCAGATTCTTGTGAGAGTACGAAACTAGTAAAAATCCGGAAATAATAGCTAAACTTTTCTGACATACTGACATCTGACATGCTGAATATAGATCAAAAATTTTTGAACATGGATTTCTCAAAACTGTGGAATCGGCCAAAAATTTTTCTTGTGCTGTCCTATAAAGGACATGTGGGCCGAGGGACATTTTTTTGGATTTGGCTCAGCAGGTCTTAACGGTAAAGAAAATCCATTAAATGTGCGGTGGCACAAAATTTCACAACTTTGCATTGAGTTTTCTCGCAACTGGAGATGTTTTAGCTCAAACCAAGGAAAATGTCCCTCCGCAATAGTGCGAATTCTCATTCTGCCAAAAATTACGCGAATCCATTGGGTAGTTTTTGAGAAATCGATATTCAAAACAAAATAATCGCAGTTTTGCCAAAATGGTTTTTCGGCCAAATCTCTAGTTTAGAGCAACAAAGTCCGGCTAATAGGCATTGATAAAATGTGCAATGAGACTGTATATCGATCGAGTATAAATAAACCAAAATTGTCCGTACGATTTGGCAGTAATTTTGAAAAAACTGATTTTCTCGAAAACGGCCATTTTTGGAACCCAAAAATCGTTTTTTGCTTATACTGACTTAACCACTGGAGATAGCTCAAAAGTTGTAAAAGCAAAAATGTTCATTTTTGTGCCCTCTTTCCAGCCATATCAGCCATTCTGGTGTCTCGACTATGTGCTGAGAGAATAATGGCAAAAACCAAAAATTTCTTATCTTTGCACCTAAAAATGCGGGACTGGTCCCAGAATGTTAAAGAGCACCGCAATAGTATATTTGGAAAGTTTCATCCACTTTCATAAAGTATTAAAGCCTATAGGGTCAAATTTACACAAAGCGATACCAGCACCTTAAAGCATCCGTGATGCTGCTTCAATAGCTTAAAATGAGACAGATGGCCTCAGGGCCATCTGCAACAGGCGAGCAAAAAGCAGCAGCCAGAATAAGCATAACACAATTAAAAATCCAGTAGGCTGAGAGCAAACGGAGAAGACCTACTAACCAGCAAGAGTTCAAAACCGAAGACAACTGAAAAGCCTGAAGAGCTTCTCGCAGCCAAAAGCCAAAAGTACAAAGTATAACGAATTACTCAGGTAATTCTTTGAAAACAAACTCAAGACTATTCGTATTTGCTCGCACATCTGCGAGAATAAAATGCAATGTAGCCATTGCTAAAACAACTAGCAAATTCCAAGAATTACGAATGTGATACCCAAGATAAAATAAACTTAAACCTACATAGCCTAAGCAAACATAAAAACCACAAGACTAAGCGAGAAACAGAAACAAAACGTTAGGTTAAAACTTTCAAAGGACTAACGTAGAGGAGGGAGCATCACAGATCTAAGATCAAGAATGGGGTCGTTTCAATTGAGGATTCACTTACACGTAAGGTTAGCGCGTTTGCCTGATTAGATAAACTTAGGTACCAGATTCCCGAAAGGTAGTTTGCCAAAATCGGGGATCTCTACAGCCAACCTGTTAAGGGTACTGTTGTGAGTTTGTTAGGTTAGGGGAGGTTAGGCTCTATCCAATCGCACCTGGAGTATGGATAGGGATGTTCTGACACAACAGGTCAAAACTCAACTCACACAACTAGGCTTTAGACTCGAGATTCAGATCTAATTTAGATCTGAATAATTTTACCTTTACTACTCTTGGGGAGATCTCACCTGGATCTCTTTTCAGCTGCTGAAATGAAGTCCAACAATTACGCGCAACAGGATTAATTTATTAACTAAACAGATTATGATTATAATTGAGTGGGTAGAAATGTTCACGACAGTTACGAACAACAATTTGGAATACAAGGTTCAAACAATACAGACTATTTGATTTACCAGAGTTGCCAGCCCTTGGTTGGGGGAATTATTTTAAGGGACGAGAGATTACCGAAATATAGCTTAATTAAATTAAAGTTAGACCGATTGATAATTAATTTGAGACTAACTATTAGTACTCTTCTTCAGGTAGTATGACTGGGCACATTAGGAGTGTTGCGTGGCGTGTGTATAAACTCAAATCTACTCTCTATTCGTCGTTTACAGAAAAGTACAACACAGGTTCAATATAACAGATAATTAACTAAAATTAACAGAGTGTCCGTTCTGCACAGTCTATGAAGTTCGCACTTCTGTCTATGAAGTTGGGTGATCCCGTCAAGCTACACCTGCAGCTTCACGAGTGGTTTCGGACAGGTGGACTAGAGACACTACAGGGGTAGGTCCAGGCGGGGTGTTACCAGGAGATGGCTACAAAGTATTATTATTAAGTAAATTAAACAGTTAATTTAAAATGGACTCACTATCTTTCTTCTCAGAGCAATTTCTTCTTCTAGTATAGCTTGACAGTTGGCCTAAGCCAGAGACAACACGGGGATGATAACTTCAGAAAAGGTGACAGACAATCAGGCAAAAGACTGCCTTTTCAGATATTTTTTGATAGTTCGCACAAATGACTCTCGAACAATTAGTAACGTTAGGTTTTAATGATTCCCAAATTGATTAGGTCGTGAACAAGACTGTCTCTGCCTTATACTGTTGTCAGGTGCTGATAACCGCCAATGTACCTTCAAAGACTGGATCAATAATAACCAATTCTGACTGAGTTCCGAATACTGACTGACTACTTCCGTCTGACTGATACTAATGCGCTACTGATAATGACTCCGCTTTGATGACCGCAGGCTAATCATAAACACCGATCCGAGACTCTTGGCAGGCAGCGGCTTCGTCTGACCTGAATCAAATGGGTTAAAACCCATTAGTTCAGAATACAAATGCGGGAATTAACCCAGCAGCTATTGCTCACTTATAAGGCTTTCGGAGACGAAATTTAGAGCTTTAGTCAATTCTGACTGAGATTTTGTTGAAAACCAGAAATAGCACACTTTTGCGGGATGAAATGTGATCAATTATGCGTTATTGGCTTGCTATAGGTATATGTATATGCCGTTAGATCCCATAATTGCTTGTTCGCATTGACCAACAAGTACGATTCGATGTTTATAACCCAATTTGGCGAGGATTTTTTGACGGAAAGCGTTTACTTTTTGGAGTAACTGGTTGATATAAAAAGTCTGGGCTGTAGAGACAATACACTTCGTAAAAATACAAGATACGGCAAAATTAGTTCAACCGTTAGCGAGAACAAGTGAGGGCAAGGACAACTGTTTTGACATAATTTCTGCGATTAGCTTAAAACTAACTTTTGCCTTTTGTGCTAAAGGCTGACAAAAAGTATGAACTATTTTTGCAATGCACTTAAAGAAACACTAGCTCGGGATGAGTTTGGCTGTTTTAATGATAAGTTTTGAGCATAGGCATAACTGGCACAGATCTAGCTAATTAATACACACAATTACGAATTAATGGACAGACTTAACTAATTTATATTACATGTTTCGGGACAAAATTTGGCTCTAAACAGATAAAGCAAACCAGCACGAAGTCCTTTATTTGCGATTCGTCCACTCCCTTATTGCGGGGATACCTACGTGGACGAATCGATGACCACCTGGTAGTATCAGCTTATTCTGGGGGTCTCCGTGACCTTGGACTAGGTTAACTACCTAATTTGCATATTACCTCAATATTGAAATAGGTACTCATTCACACTGTTTATCACGCTTGTATCCCTCAAATCGACAAATATTCAACAACAAACAGACATTTGTACACATTCATACTATTCTCCTGCCTAATACAGGAGTTTTAGGGCAAATTCATCAGAGTTAGTCTCATGCACCAGATGAGAACCAGTGAACTGCCATATACCAAGATAAACCAGTTTGACTGACATTTTGGGTTAATTACTTCTTTTGACCAATAAAGGGCTCATTACGATCTGTAACTTAACAGCCATAGGTAAGGTTTACTACAATTCATTACATTTACCCGAAAGCCGCCTTAGGTACTTTTTTGGGACACATTCACATTTAAATTTTATAACACATTCACGCTTCAGTCTTACAAAACATTCACACTTCACTTTTACTAAGCATTCACACTTTGATCTTACAAAACAATCACACTAATAAATAACTAGCTACTTAGACTAACTAATAATTTAAACCCAGGCTCATATGTATAGATAATTCATTTTGATAACTTTGAACTTTATTGTGCACGAATTTTATGACTTTGCAATTCCTTAGAATTGCCTATAAAAGAAATTTTTGTGGGAAAACTTGAACTTCGTAAGTTTTGGAAAAGATTTAAATTGAATTTTGACGAAAGCCAGTGAGTAATAATTGCTAAGCAATTATTACTAGCAACAAAGAGCGATTGGTTAAACTAAATACACGATTAATTAATACTACAAAAGTGAGGAAGCCGGCCATTCCTCTAAACGTCTGCTTAGCAATTAATTAAATTAGAAGTAGAATGACTCATGTTTTAAAAATTGGCTTTAAAATGCCCTATAATTTTTAGTGCCTAATGATTTTAATGCCGACCTAACGCTGAAATGGAAACATAATACTGACTGTGGAATTTTTAAGACATTACAGTGCTTTTGCGAAAACATGGCCGGTAAGTCCTAGTTGCCGGCTATGAGGGATTAATTCTTCTAACTAGCTTATTAATTACAGAGCCGTAATTAAGGGGCTCTCTAACTCAGAATCAGAGGTTTGAGCCCCACTCATAATTCCCATGAATACTACGAAAAATAACCCCAAAAGTGACAAATAAGGAGAATATTTTTGGCCATAAGGGCCTACTAATTTTAGGCCAAAAGGCCGTGGCTTGGTAGACAAAAAGGAAACGAAAATGAAAAAAGGAAAAGAAGAAAAAGGTGGACACATCTCAAGACCTCCATCGCACAGGATGGGTTTACATGAGCTGCCCTTTTAATTTTGAATTAATCAAATAATAAACAAAAAGATTAAATAAAACTGGCCCAGAGGCCCATCATGCAATGGAAATAAAAATTGACCCGAAGGTCCTACATGCCATGGAAATAAAGAATGGCCTTGTGCCCAAAAAATTGCTATAAAATCGGGGCTCACTGGCCCAAAAATTCCATAAAAAATTGGCTATGAAGGCCCAAAAATAGCCGAAAAAATAGGGCCCAAGGGCCGAAAATCACATATATAAGAAGGGCCAAAAGTCCATAAAATGCCTAATATTTTTTCCTATACTGCTGATCCTGAGCCGGGCATAAGAAACCCAGATGGTTCCTCAATTTGTAGTGTTCGTGTGTTTTTTCAGCCCTTTTCTTGCCTGTGTGGGCCAGAAAAGTCCTAATTGCGTCCTATGGGGAGTGTGTGTTACTATATTCCCGTACCACACCTGTGGTCCGAGAAGTAACACACACGGGGGAAAGGGAATAAAATCCGGCCGCTCTCGGCCACTGCTAGCTGATGAAGCTGAAATTTTGGGGACCGAGCTGACAGTTTTGCTGACAGCTCGGTGACAGGTAGAGTTGGGACCGGTTCCACTAGAACCGGTTGGAACCGGAACCGGAACCGGAACCGGAACCGAACCGGAAGGAATTTTAGAACCGGAACCGGAACCGGAACCGGTAGGATTTGGAACCGGCCGGTTCCACTCTTAAAAAATGGACTTGAACTAATTTTTTGCAGGAGTTTAAATATTGCAAAAGCTGGAATTTGTTGTTGCCATTTAGTGTTGCCATTCATATTATCTTTTTCATATATACTAGTGACTGAAAATAAACTAAAACTAAAGATCTAGTTTGAACTGAAACTAAACAAATTTAGACCTGAAGGCGGAATATGTAGGATGAGACTGATAATAATTAAGAATTTTAAACTAAACGTGAAATGAAGGTACAATTATTGGCACTGAAACTGAAGCTGAAAGTCCATAGAATAAATTTAGAGCCTAAACTGGAAACAACATAGCTTCAGCTTCCACTGAAGGTGACACAAACTCCCCGCTTCCCCTTTTCAGGTGATCGAGGCATCTTTCAGCTTTCGCTGAAGCCGAGGCATAGAATTAAGAGAAATTTCAAATATTTCTTTGACTCAACATTAGTGACATTATCCCGTCTGAGTTAAGACAAAAATTAAATGAACATACTTGAAAAATCAGGAACATGTATTGTGAGGGAAAAATTCTACTTCCTTTATTCTGGAATTTCGTAATCTTTGTTTTCATGCTCCTGATTTCTCAAATTTTGTTAAGTAATTTTGTGTGTTTACCAAAATGCAGTTGTGAAAATGTCTCTAAATTAATTTTAACGAATTTTTTAAATTTTCTTTTCTAAAATTCCAATTGTTATTGATGAAAGACGGGCACTTTCGTTCAGACGTGACCGATACGGGAGCCGAATGAAAACTTTAACCAGCTTACATGTCTGAATATTAACCTCATAGAAAAGATGAGAGCCCGATGGGATGTAGTCGGAAATAGAATATAACTTCTCAAAAAATTGGTAAATGGAAGGTGGTGTTGTCAGCACGCAAGATTGAAGCAATATTTTTTAAAAGTAGTAAATTTTACAGGAGTAGAAAACTTCGAAAGTTGAGTACTTATTTTCTCATTTTTAAGCTATCGGCATCTGAGACGAAAGTCAATCAAAGTTCAAGTAATGAACAGCCTGTAAAAGTAATCTGTTAGCTATTTTGTTTAATCAAGCGACTGTACATTTCTTCGTTAAATATAACTTTAATATATTTGTTCTTCTTTCCAATTTGACTTTCAGCTTTTAAATATTTAAAATGCATTTAAATTTTTTGGAAACTATTTGCTTCTTTAGAGACACTGTACTCTTTCTAAAGAAATAAAAATTTAAGCTCCAGTATATCTCAATTCTCAGCACGTTTTACTGAAACGTTGTGCAGTTTACAAGATTCTGTTCAGAAGGCGCTGTCTGCATGTAGATGCACAGTAGAATCTCACCGTTAATTATAGAAACAATTTGCACGACCATACTAAAGTTTTAATTTTTTACAAGTTTTAATGTATGTTGTGCATGTAGTAACAGCATTTGTAATGGAGCAAACTCAAACTAAGGCAAAAACTTTAAAATTCAAAGTAAACAAAAACGTTTAACCCAGTTGGTTATTATCGCATTACCTATTCCAATTGTTTTGCAATATTACTTTATTATTTTGATTGTGTAACCCTTGCTGGGAGCCTGCATCCAATATTAAATAATGTTAAAATGTAACTACGAATTTTGTACTTGGAACCGGGAACCGGAAGCTAGAACCGGAACCGGAACCGGAACCGGTACTCTAGAACCGGAACCGGAACCGGTTTTGAAAATTGGAACCGGTCCCAACTCTAGTGACAGGTCATTAGCGAACTGGAGGCGGACTTTTCCTTTTATTTTAGAGTAAAGCTTCTAGAAAGTTCTAGAACTTTCTAGAAGCTTGCTATCTTTTGCACAGGGCCTTCAACGGCTGGTTGAGCCAGCTGGGCCATTAAGGGAGAAATTAATGAGATTTGGGAAATATTGCCCCCAACTGACCCATTTTTGATGGATATCGGGGTGCTAAAATTCTGCAAAACTTTGCGAAATTTTGGTTAACATATAAACGTAACCAAAGGGGAAATACTGTGAATTTTGACTGCTTTTCATTAATTTTATGCAATCTGTGTAATTTTCGAAGACTTAAAATAGGGATCTCGACATACTACGTATTGGGTTAGATGCGTTTGAATAATTTTTATAGTAATTTAATTATGGGGGAATAATTTAAGCCCTCTCTGAACATTGTATATGTGTTAAATATTTGTCCTATTTTCCTCTGGAGAGGTGAACTTTTGTTGTCATCCTTTTGTTGGACTAGGCCCAACAAAAGTTCACCTGAGGACAAGCCTATCGTACGTAGGAAAAGAAAAGGGAATGAAAGGGACAGCAGTACACCTGACTGCTGTGTAGTCTGGGAGGTAGACAACCTCCCAGACAAAGAAAGGAAGAAAGAAAAGTTAACATAAAGGTTTTTTAGAAGTCCACTTTTAGGACTTTCCTTTTAAGCAAAGTAAGATTACAAAATAAAGGCTAATCTAACTAAACATTTTTGCTTATAACTCACTCAATTTTGGGAGTTAAAAGGTCGGGATTGGATTTTTGGAAATGATAGAAAATTCTCTTTCATATATGCCTAAGTTGCATCATCGACTAAAAATTTATTTCTTACGCAATATTAGCTAATTAACATAAAATAAGCTTAACTAACATTAATTAACACTACTAATAACAGATTATGACCTAGGAACATTGTAAAACACGAATTTTCACAAATTAACGCACTTAGGTACTTATTATGCTTAATTTCTTACGTACGGCATAATTATGTGATTATTTTTTTCTAAAATATCTTCTAATATATGCTATTAAACAACAAAAGTACTTTAAGACACTACTAATAAGGATTACTGCATTCTCCTCAACTAGAAATGCTGAATTCTTTCCGTGACAGTTCTACATTCTGATTTTCATGCCAATACTGGAACTTCTGGTCTTTTATGATTCTTTTTGCATTAATTTTAGTAATGGAAGGGAGAGTGACCGCACCCGGGTCGCTGAGGGAAAGGACACCTGTCCTTTCAGAAAGGGGAAATTCAGGGATTGTCCTTATTTTTATTATTATTATTACAATCATCTTAAGTGTAGTGTATCACAATTTGACCCAATCAACCCAAACTAGGCTTGGTAGAAGACCCTCTTTTAAGTGTTAGCAATGAAATAAACTTAGGCTTTTCCTCTCGTAGTAATTATTAGATGCTTAATTATGACTGGCAACTCTGATTTTAGCAGATATACAATTACAATTAATTATGGCTTGGACACAATATCATAACTAAAGCTTGATATCGGCAGGATCTTCAGGTTCCATCTTCTGTAGAAACTTCTTTTGGGATGATGACCAACTCGAAACTGACTTTTAACCACTTTTGAACACAAGATTTAAGTTATTCCATTACAAATGTTATCACACAAGAGGTACGCACTGCATACGTGCTACCTAAAAGCAACAATTAATACTGAAAATAACCTTAATAACCATTGACAAGTATATTTGGCACCCAAACGTTTCCTTCTCCTTAACGTTAGTGGAGACTTTCAATTCTACTGCCCAGGCTTGGTAGTTTCAAGACTATGTAAATAGATTCCGCATGCTATACCTTTGACGAAGTTTACTTCTGCGACTTCATCGGAAGCTTCGTTCAGGAAACCGGGGCTGTAAAGGTGCTACGTAACTTGCTCTACAAAAATAAGTTTTATGTTTAAGCTTCTCCCCTGTGGCGTTGCTCTTATCAACAGCACGCGTGAAGCCTATAGTCTTGCGTGACACTGTATGCCGCAACAGATAACCGATAATCTACCGTAATCCCCCGCCGATTGTGTCTGTATAGCGTCCATTATTTCCTTTGTTCTATTGTCCCCGGCCAATTTGTGTCCCCCAAAAACCCAGCTATATAAATGGCATCTTGCTATTATCATGACTCTTTGACGGCTAATGAGCAGTCTTCACCAGGCCTGCTGAGTTGGCCTCCGAGCGCAGCCGCGCAGCACACTGCGTGCTGCACGTTGCCCAGCCCAGTCAGGCTGACACCACAGGCTAGCTACCAGCACCCGGGGATCGCTTCTTTCCCTGAGGGATGGCCCCCGCTTAGCTACCAGCTAGATGGGGAGATGCCCCCTCAGCTATGCTGGGAACAGCCGAAACCGGACCAGGTACCGGAGAAACGAATTCGACGACCCATGAATTCTTTTTTGGTATGGTCCCGGAATAAACGGAAACAACTGGCCGCACAGCATCCCGGCATGCACAATGCGGATTTGAGCAAAATTTTGGGTAATTTTCTTTTGTTTCCGTGATTTTCATTTTTTGTTTGTTGGATTTTCTTTAAATCTAGTGATGTAGTTAGTTATTAAATTTCAGGTAAGAATTGTCCAGACTGACATTTGGGGTCTTTTCCAGATTACCCCTCAGCATCCAAAATTCCTAAAACTTGACCAATTTAGCTGAAATTCCGTATGTGTGTGCTTTTGAGCACACGGAGTTCAAATATCGCAAAATTGCTCAATCTCGCGAGATTAGATCTTTTCAAATCCCAAGTGGCGACCAAGAGAAACCGAAAAATGTTTTTCGCCGATTTTGCGGAAAACTTTTACAACTTAAGCTTACAACTTTAGCTTATATCAAGCTACCGAAATCCGAAGTCCACGAAATCGGTGACAAAACATTTTTCGGTTTTCCTTGCGAATCGAAAAATATCGAAAGTCTTTTTGATATGTGAACTCAACGTAGTCGAAGCCATGTCCAGACCAAATATCAGCTCAATTGGTCAAATTCTAAGAACTTTGAGTGGTAAGGGGTACCTGGAAAGGACCCACTTACCCGACATTTGTTGGTAAATGGTATTTGCTAATCCATGAACTGCCATATTAGGTTTACCCAATGCTTAATTTACTTACATAGCCTAAATATTTCCATACTGTGTCCAATATGCTTCAGCACTGTTTGTAAACTTGTAAATTTATTGGGTCATATCAACTTTTTGAGGACGGATGTTGCTGATGGTTTTTAAGGATTGACTTAAAATTTGATGGTTAGTGGTGCCAACACTCGCTGCCAGAAACCTTCCTCTATAAGCCTCTTGAACACAGAGCTAAGCACATACCTATCGGACAACCGTGGGCTCAGCTATCCATCCTTATGTGCATTGAAAAGTTGTACACTTTGGGTTCGTATTCGGTCTTCCGCTCTTTCTACTGAAGCACCTGTGGCTCAGTTGGTTAGAGCGTCTGCGCGTTAAGCAGAAGACGCGGGTTCGATCCCCGTCAGGTGCCCGATTTTTTCGGGTGCCTGGTTGTGTCCAACTTTCATTTCTTTAACTTTAATTCAATTGGTCGCTATTAATAGGTGCCACCATGGTAGAAAGAAACAATAATTATTTGATCGTAGCGTTCAGGCTTGAGACCGTACTCCTAGGCTGTCCCAAGCCCAAAATATTTGCTGAGAAGATAATTACGGTGGAGTTGTTCCGATAAGAAATTGACCGGGCCGGGGCCGGGCCCGGGCATAAATTATCAGCCGGCCCAGGCCCAACCCGGAGCCCAGGGCCCGCTACTAGGCCTGTCTCAAAGCCAGGGTCGCTGCAAGTCCCGGACTCGCAAATTGAGTCAGGCAGGCACTATGAGCCCGGTGAGTCCGGAAGCCTGGCAGGCCCGATGAGTCCGGCCTCTAACACCGGGCCCGGAAGTGGGCCGGGCTTTCAGCCAAGGCCTGACCGGGCCCGTGGCGGGCCCAACACAAAAATTTCCGGACCCGGGCTTAAACCGGGCCGCCCGGCCCAGGGCCCGAATCCCAGTACACGGCCCGGGTACAACCCTAAATTAGGGGTGTCTTGAGCCCTATGGGTGTTTGAATTGTGTGCTAGTGCTAAACTTAATGCTAAAGTTTACCAATTCATTACGTAGCGAAGCTGCAGAATAAGTTTAATTTCACTATTACTGTTTCGATTCACTCTTTTTATAGAATTTGTCAGAAATAAATTTGTTCAGAATTTGACAAATGTATTTGAGCTTGGGAACATAATCAAAATTTATACCAAACCGACAATGCCGTTGAAACTGCTTCATCCCCAAATTTTAGATACTAATGCCCGATGTCCATCAAAAATTGAGAAAGAGT
The DNA here is from genome assembly GCA_030248195.1 of Trissonchulus latispiculum. Taxonomy (NCBI): domain Eukaryota; kingdom Metazoa; phylum Nematoda; class Enoplea; order Enoplida; family Ironidae; genus Trissonchulus; species Trissonchulus latispiculum. The sequence continues at coordinate 26,009 of JASAND010021648.1, forward strand.
CCCTGTAACACGTGATGATCACAACACAATGCATTAATATTAAAGCATTAAATTTACAGCTCAAATATTAGACGTAGACTATTTTTGCTGATAAAGAGACTAAAATGCATAAAGTTTGAGCAAGTCAACAAATATACAAATGGCGATCCATTCCTCGAACTTGAATAACGTAAACAGCACTGAGGTTTGAGGTTATGCAGCTTAGGAGAATCCTTTGAAACCCAATTCTCCTAAGTGATCATTAAAGTAGGATCTTTGCTACGCGGCCCTGATAACGGACTAAGCTTGCACCCAGCCCTGTCCCCTAGACTCCAACTATTTCGTGATGTATATGCAGTGTTTGCTTTTTTCTGGTTATATGATGTAGTGGTAGGTAACATATTTGCCTGTAGCTCGGAAGGTTCCTGGTTTGAGTCGAGCCAGTTTCTGATCACAAAAGGTTATGGCTGACAGATGGTTTTTACAGGAAAGTTTTAACTTCTAAAACTGATTAAAGTAAACGAAGCAAACTAATTCAAACTCATTTGGTTGATTAATAATTTTCAATTTATAAAAATGTTCTGTTTTTTTCAGGTCAGGAATGGAAGAAGATGACAGACCACGAGCGTCAGCCGTTCATCGAAGAAGCCGAAGTGATCCGAAAGAAGCACCAACAAGACCATCCGGACTACAAGTATGTACCGAACCGGAAACCGAAACGACCAAAATCCGGGGACGGGGGCGATTTTTCGGGTTCCACCACCGATGAGGGGCTGGGCAGTCCGGAGGGGAGCTCGGGTTCTCCCACGACCCCCAGTCCCCTACTGATTACTCCGGGGCACGCCGGGGGCTATGGGGGTGGCTATGGGTGCTATCAACCCCCACAAACATCCCCACCTAACCGAGCACCCTCTCCCGGGGGTCAGGGGGTGCAGCCGGTGCAGGTCCAACTGAGTAACTCAGCAACCCTGATCAGCTACTACCCCTTCCCCTCTCAGGGGGGCGTGTCCTCATCAAATCCTGGTTTCGGAGGTTTCACCCCTCAGATGGCCACCTATGTCACCTATTCACCTATGGAGATGCCCCCTCAGAATTTTGGGGTCTCAGAACCGGCCGCTAAACTGGCCAAGGTTCAGTGCAAGCTGAATATTGAAGATATTGTCAATATTGATAAGGAAGAACTGAATCAATATTTGGGACTGAACTCCCCAGGCGATCAATCGGAACGACAATCAATACTGATCAATCAGCGACAATCGGAAATGGAAATATTGACCAGTTCAATCTACCAGTCGACCGAACTTTGATCTGGCTTCGAATTCTTCGAATACTTCTGGCGAAACGGTACGAATCCTTCAGTATTGCATGATGACAAAGCATAATTGAGTCTGAATTTAACTTAGTTTAAATGTGTTCCGAAGCTGGAAAATGAATGCTGCATCAATGGCAGTCAATGGTCATTCCAGGGACAAAGCTCTCCTTTAAGGTTTATTGATTATTTTGTTTTGGGATCTTCTCAAGGGGAGACTAAGTGGAACCGACAAATTTTTTGATTTCGATTTTGATGAAAAAATGTATATAGTGGTTTTCGGGGTTATATCCAAAGCCGAATCCAAAGCCCGTTTTTCGTTAGCTCCGTATAAGCTAAAGATTTAAGCTTAAGATGTAAGCTTATACTGAGCTAACGAAAAGCTGTATCGAAAAACGGACTTCAGATTCGTATTCTACGACACCGAAAACCCATATATACATTTTTTCAGCAAAATCGAAGACAAAAAAGTTTTCGGTTTCCCTCACAAATCGAAAAAAATCTAATTTCGCGAAATCGAAGAATTTTGCTATATTTGAACTTAGCGTGGTCGAAAACATACCCATACCAAATTTTAGCTCCTTTTATTAAGTTTTATGGGTTTTGAGTGGTGGGGAGATAATCGAGATAAGACCCCTTTACTTCACTTTTGCTTTGTTTTCTATGTAGAAGTTAATTTTGATGTCATAGCTTTAAATCAAACAAGGAATTTTAAATTTCGCTGGACGAATTGAAGTTGTGAGATGCAATTATGCAATAGCATGGTTGAAAAGATTAGGAATTTAAAAGTTACAAACAACATCAGAGTGTAGTTCTGTGTAGGTTTTAGTACCGATACATCCCCGCCAGGTGCCCGATTTTTCGGGTGCCTGGTGGTGTACAACTTTCATTTCTTTAATTTAGTAGTGCGCAGAATTGATAAGTTAATCAATTAATTCATGGAATTTTAAATTCGAATACAAGCTCCACAACGTATTCATTAATGCGAATTCAAATTTGATTTTCACGGTGCTATTTTGACAAATGTTTCGTGCTTTCCTGCTTTTTAAATTATTGCATGGAATAAAAAATCTTTACTGACTTTCCATTCACTTTTCAATTGATTCCAGTTTTCAATTTCAATCTAACTAAATCTTAAGCTTTTTAAACTTAAACTTAAAAAAGCAGTTTTTCCAAGCTCTTTCATGTCCAGCTAAGCAATGATTCACTTTGAAAAAAAAACAGAAATTGAAATAAGTTTTTTCAATGTTTCCGTTTTTCTAACAGACTTGAAGGCGTTTTGAGTCACAGCTTTATTTCAGAGCAATAAACTGTTTCAGAGCAAGCTTTACAAGAAATTTTTGTTCTCCATTTTTGGCTGACGCCTTCGGCATTCTTTTGTTAGGATCTCCAAAGTCTATATTGAAGAAAGAAGTTAAGAAGACTTAAAGGAATTAGAATGAATAAGATAAAATGTTTTTTAGTAGTGTTAGTTACTTTTGATCCCATACTATATAAGATACAGTATAGATAGTGAGTTGAGGAATCAGTCTCTACACTTTGATCATTTGCGGAAAAATGTCGGCCTCTTTGAATTTTGAAATCCATCAGTGAAATTTGATTAAATAAATTAATGCTGCAACAAATTTCGCTACACCCTTGAAGCTTTTGTGTAACAGTTTTTCCTGGTTAAAGCGTTAGCTGGGAATGAATTAGCGGATCATATATCCAATTGCCGGAACTTTTCCTATTAAGACAATTTCATCTGCAAAAAGATTTCGTAAATTGCAACATTTTAATAACATTGTCTTGCGAAAAGGGCGCCATTTCAGAAAAAGATTGCGAACTCTCAGATGCACTTATTTTATTTATATGAAGTGAACTAGATTTAATTGAAGTTTAGTTCAAGATGAAATTGAATTTTAGCGCGAAAGTTAAGTTGAGTTAAACAAGTTTAGACCCTTTCGATGAAAAAGTTATTGAGCGAATGTGAAGCTAAAAGTGTAAAGCTTAATCCTACTAGCTCTACCGTTACGTCAAAAGACTCGTGGAAAATGAGCTAAACTTTATGGGCATATTTACGACCACGTTCATTTGAAATATGCAATATTCCCAAAATTCTATATATTTTTCGATTCGCAGCTCAAACCAAAGTGATTCAAAGCATTTTGCATTTATTTATGGCACTTGCAGAAGAGATGCAAAACACAAAGTCTATTTTAGCCGAAGCTTGAACACCCTTCCATTTCTCTAAATCACAAACAAATTGCTGTACTCACCATGGTTATAACATTATGTCCATACCGAATTTTAGTTAGATTGCTTCACGTTTCAAAAATGCGGATGCTAAAGCAAACATTTAATTAACCCTGTTCAATGAAAGTTCGGAGGAATTCTCATCTTGAGGGCATTTCTCAAAGAATCAACAAAAAGAAAAAATCAAGAAAAAAATTAAAATAAATTCGTCCATACGGAGTATCGAACCGCCAACCTTTTGTCTGCAAAGCTAGCGCTCTACCACTTGGCTACCATATCTTGCAATTTTTAAACTCTTTAGTTAAAGGAAGGGTTAGTTGTAGGAATCCAATTTTTGATATATTATCAAGGGAATATCTGACAAAGATATGGTGAGAAAGTATTCAGCTAGATAATCCTATGGAAGAAATTAGAAAGATGCACAGAAAATAGAAAATAGAAGCAGGAGATTACGGTAGTCACCGCGAAAATGCAAAAGAAATTAATAGAAAGGGGAAGAAATCAGTGCAAAAACATTTTATTGGCTTTACTTTTCGGCATTTGGTTGTGAATTGGCTAATCAGATTTCAACTTGACATTTGATTGGCCAATTTCATTCTACAGCTGAGTTTCATCATTTTATATTTATATATTTATTTATATTTATCATATTTATTCATTTTTTCTCTATTTCAGGGTAAACGGTAAATCTATTTCGATGGTTGGCTGGATGCTGGGTTGGTCAGGCAAGTAGCTAAATCTGGAAGCAGCTATCCAAAAGTTCCCCCACCCCCAATTCTGCTCTCGGCTGCTGGAGTGAAGGCTGCTTTTTGGGCCCCCTAAAAGGGTCAAGGAAACATCATAACTTAACAGCTACAAATATTGGATAATTTTAAGTTTTCCTCACTTTATATGATTAGTTTTTCATAGTTTATGATTCTGTTAACGTTTTTGTTCATGTCCTGGTGGGAAATGGAAATTTAGACTTTTTGCAAGCTTGCTTTTTCGATTTCGCCAAAAGATACAGAGTAACTAATTTAATCTAATTTTAAAAGGTGGCATTATCTCAAGATGAGAAGCTTTCGAAACTTCTAAAAGATTACTACACCTTGTAAATCAAACAGCAAAAACTAAATGCACTGTAGCGTAGCGGTAGCATTTTCTACCACTGAACGGTCGGACTACAAGGATCGATTCCAAGCCCTCTCACATTTTTATTCGTTTTTTTTTATTTTCCAGTTTGGCCATTATGGTTGTGCCTTTTGGGTTGTTAGTGCTTTGTATTATTGCCTCTATTGCTTTGTTGTTGTTATTTATGCTCGTTTATTTATCCATTTTCCTGTTTAGGAATTCTAACCCTTGTTGGATTCCAGATCTGAAGCGTGTATATAGAATATTTTTATAGTTTTTACTGTTTTTATGTTTTATACTATATATGTATGTATGCTTTTTACGTTGAAGCTAAATATTGGTTGTTGAATCAATTATCCAATATGAAAGTTTTTATTATCATTATTATTACATTATTTTTGAAAAAATCCAAAGTTTTTCGTTTAAATATCACTTCTACTTCGACACCATTAATACACATTTGGAAATGATTGACAAAAGTCAAAAAACCTTGCCAAATTGTGCATCTAATATCCACGATTCAAATACAGTTACATAACTGAACATGTTTTGTATTGGTTGTCCTTAATTTGTGAAATCCAAATTTGCCAGATTTTAATTAACGTAATTGTAGTTAATTAATTAGGGTACACCATATTGACAGTAATTTATGATAATTACAAATGCAACTTATGCTTTGCCTGTAATTAATGCCTTGTGCCTAATGTGTGGTTTATTGTTGAATTTTGTATCATCTTATTATTGTTAGATAGGTGCTATTCTATTGTTAAGAATTATACAATTGTGCTTTTGAAGTATGCCTTTGAAATTTTGTAGTTCCAAATTGTAGTAACTTAAGGAATAAATTCCACAGCCTTTTTTACAAGATCGTTTTTCCAAAGAAGCACAACCCTACTGAATCTGTAAATGTAAATGTAATATATGTAAATATGTAAATATGTAAATGTAATATTTTTGTCTATGCTATTGCTGACTTATTTTGGTAATTTTACTTGTGCCATTTTTACAATTTGTGTTTCTGTACTTAGGATTACAAATTTAGTAAAGACGGAATGCTTCCTAGAAGTTAAACTCTGGCTGTAACCTTTCAGTTCCAAATAAGTTGACTTCTGTAAAATAACTCGAAAAAATTAACTCTGGTCCATGCTAGAATAGTCTACCCTGGTAATTTTCATGGTCTTAAGCGGAAACCTCGAGTTTTATTCATTTTTCGAACTTCTAGTTTTCATTGTAGTTTTCTGAATCTACGTTTAAAGAGACAGAATTTCCACTTGAAATGCTTGAGAAACTAAAAAAATTAATTTTAATAAAGAAATTCCAACGCTACAACCTCCAGCTATGCTAAATCCAATTTTGATTGTATAAGCTTAACAAAACTGGCTATAGTTTGACCTAGGGTGAATGGTCTAAGCAAAGGTCCAAGAAGCTGTTCATCAAGAGCAACATTAGTTACAAAGACTACGTCAGTATCAATCTCTATAGCTAAGGTTCGAGTTCAAACTTCAACTTGGTTCAACTTGACCGTTAACAAACTTCCATAGCGGCTCGGGACTGTTCATCCGAACGGGTAGGGCCTTGGGCCGGGCTCAGGCTAGGTCTTCGCGACTGACCGGGCTTAGTTCAATTCAAGGCATTTCAATTCGGGTACAACTCTAGTCTGAGTGGCTCAATCGGTAGAGTGTTGGTGTACTGAACCAAAGGTCGTGAGTTCGATGTTCATCCAAAGTCACAACTTTTCTGGTCTCAGCAGCTGCAGTGACATGAAAACTAAAGCGAAATGAGCCTAAATTGAAGGGTAAAAAATGACGTTCATTTGTCCATTTTGTCTTTTCACGTTCTCCAATTTGATTCAAGATTTCTGGACTACAATACATATTGGATCGAACCCGAGAATCGCTTTAACTAATCTTACTTGGATGACATATACATTGATAATAATTACTTTATTAATATTATTTAGATGACATCGAATACTAAATCTTCAAGCATCAATGTCTGGTAGATTCTGATATGACTGGCATTATCCTTTGTTCATTGATACCATCACAAATATGTAACCAAAACTTATCTTGAACATGAAACGAAATCCTACAAATCTTGTTTTCGACTGCTATCTTAGATATTTTTCTTTTTCATAGGTCAAAGTCGCAGGTCCAACGTCTAAATTCTTAAAAGTGAAGCATTTTCAGGTATTTCGTCTTAGCAATCGTTTATGGCACTATTTAGTAAAGATTGATGAAATTTCTTTCGATATTTCCACCCTGTCTCTAGATCATAAATTATATCCTTTGGTTGACATTTTCAGGTTCTAATCTGTTTATCAATTACCGTTTCTGAAGTGTGCTCTCGTTTGTTTTTCATTGAACTTTATCAGCTCAGTGCAAACATTCCAATCAATCAAAAGCACTGTTTGCTTAGTTTTGAAGTAAATTTGCTTTTGGCTCGTGGCAGTAGCGATTTAGTGCAAACACGACTTTGGTGGCTGATAACGGGAAATTCGGTAAATAAATTCGACTGCTGCCTTCGCATGCAGCACAGCTGATAGCATTGTGCTGCAAAGTTGAAATAAAGGTGCTCCTATCTAGACACCACGGATTTGCAGCTCCCCCGAAAAGCACTGAACTAACACGGTTAGGAATTTACATCAACCGACAAAAAGTGGTGCTCCTATCAATAGTTTTATTGTTTGATGAAACTTTTTTGGGTTCAGTTTTTCTGTTCAGCAATTGTTTGCGGCCAAAGTTTTTCGGTAAAGGAATCAAAAGCAGGGAAGCCTAAAGGGTTGTGGGGGACGTGTCAAAATAAAAAGAGGAGTAAAAATGGTGTTGGGATATCTTGTCAGATCTCAACCGGAAATAGTTTGCAAAAGTTGAACCTGTATAATTTTTTAAGTTTATGGTATTTTTGTGCAAACCTGAATCCAAATTGAGTCACAAATACACGGACCCGGTCTACTGTGTGTGTGTTGCTGAAACTGGGAAATAAATAAGATATATCGTGTTATGAATTAAAGTTTAACGAACTCACGTACATAATTAAAATGTCTAGATATTTAGCAAAAAGCATAAGAGACATACATGTGTCTCTAGTTTTACTATCTACAAAAATTCTGATCATATGTTCTTCGTGGCGTTTCATATCCAAGGGTTCATGATTGGCCTTTTCTTGCCACGGGCGCTGTTCAATATGGGGTACCACCTCTTATCCCTTCCCTACAGCCCTCTTAAAGGCTACCAGTCTGAAGACGCCAATAGGAAAAGATATGTGAAACGTCGCGACCCTTACTTTATCAGCGCCAGTGGTAAGAAAAGACCCAATCATTTACCCTTATGGCTTTTTTCGGGTTAAAGTTAAGGGCAGCGAGTTAAAAGAGTTAAAATTAACTCAATCCGTTTCAAGAGTTAAAAGAGTTAAACAGTTTATTTAACTCTCCTGCAGGGTTAAACTAGTTAAAAAATGTTAACTCTACTCAACTCGCGCGCGAAAAGGCCCTTAGATATCTACAAAAACTTTTTATTTGACTGCACATAGAAAATTGTGAATCCAAGGAAGACCAATGGAAATATGCACAGAGAAAACAGGTCCACTTTCTGCGGCCAAGAAGTCAGTGCCAACCTTCTTCTTGGCGATGTCAGTTGACAACAACACCGACTCTCCTTAGTGCTACGATGCTTTCCTAGAACACAAAATTGGAAATATAGGTTTCGTTTTTGATAAATGGAAACCAAAACTACGTCTTTAAATGTTTCCCAAGAATCCTGGCCAAAGTGTATCGCAAGAGGCTGACTAACGGTCAACCTTTTCGTCATTCCAATTATTACGAAATCAATCTACTTAGCTACTAACTGGCTTGCTAGTCAGCAAGCATTCCTCCACGTGTCATGTAGCTCCACCTATAGGCTAGGTTTGGATTGGGTGGGGTCCCCCCTTGGAGCTACATGATTGGGACACCCCAGCTAGAGGGCGCTTCTCTTGGGAGGGTGTTATCCGTCAAACTTCTCCTTTCAGTGTTGTTCATCTCCACTAGTTGTGTCTGCTTTTGGGTAGGTCATTACTGAGCTCCTACATAGGTTAGTTTATTGTTATTTCTGAGGTGAGCGGGTGTCACCCCTCACTAGGTCCAATTATTTGGCGAGGCTTCCCCGGACGTCTCCTGCGCGGTTGGTGTGTTATTCACTTGTGCCTCGGTCTCCTCGCTTGAGTTGCTCTCGCGGGGTGACGGTACTATTGTGTTAGGCTAGTTACACTCTGGTACCGCTACACACTTACCGGATTGTTTTCTCCGTCTACCACATATGCTACTTTACCTTGGCATGCGGATTTTCAGCTTGGGAGTCTTTCGATGCTGGAACCAGCTGATTGGAGAATTTAATCAACTTTACATTAATATGTTCATGTTTTTTGAATCACTGAAATGCCTGGGTAGAAGCGCCTGGACATTAAAGTGTTTTCTTCCCAACAACAGGAGCGAAATTTTAAGGACCAGAGTTTTGACAAGTACGATTGATTTTCACAGCGTGGATCTTGAAAATGAGCTTGTTCCCTGCAAATTTGCGACAAGTTTCTTAATTCCCCAAAAAAGTGTCGAAAATGTTCTTTTGATACTCGTTGATTTCGCCCACCAGTCCAATAGTTGAGGTAAGATTAGTTGGCCATATCCTAGAATCTTCTCTAAACCATTTTTAGCAATATCATGTCGTTAAAGTGTCGCCACAATAGCAAACACTCTATTTTGAGCCAGCAAGAACAGTTTTCTTTCAAACATTAACTAAAGGTGTGCTAACTAACTATAGTGTAACTATGATAAGAGTGTGTTAGTTTGCATTGTAGTTCGATTTGCTTGAGTGTAGAAGCACCATCGAATGCAAAGACATCGATCGTGAAGGCAAATGTGACACACACCGTCTGGTATGATGGGCGGTATCTTGAAGACAAGGCTGCTTTAGTCTTCGAGTTCCAGCTAATGAGGAATGATTATGTGCCGGTTATAGACGTTCGTTAGTGCCTTAGTAATATTGCCCTGTGACTCCGCCAAGCAGCCAAGCTTCTCAAGAAGCTGACTATTGTTTGGGTCGAATTGGGATATCGAAATGAGGGTTTGAGTTGACAGTCTAAAAATCTAATTGATTTGTCGGTTGGACAGCCACAAGACGAAACGATCATTTTTCCAAAACAGAGATCTCCATGGTCAATACTAAGGTTCGCAAATATTGCCAAAACACTAAAAATAATAAGAAGAAAACTATCAGGATAGGATCTCAGTATCTTGTCATTAATTGAACAGCAACTCCATTGCTATGAACTAGTCTGAAAGTTTACCTGGGCGTGGTGATCGCTGCTGGTTTGAGTTCTGGTTGTATCCAATTCGGACAATCATTGTTTCAATCAGGCTCAATGTTATGAAGAAAATACAGGCAAGCAGCCAAATATCAATGGCTGAAATTAAGAATAATAAAATTAAAATCTACTGAATCTAACCTTTGACAGCTATACTGACAAAATGAATTTTATTACACAAGACATACGTACTACATGCGTACTACATAAAAGCATTAATTAATACTAAAAATAACCTTAATAACCATCAACAAATGCATTTGGTACCCAAATGTTTTCTTTGCCTTAACGTCGGTTCAAGCTTTCATTGACCACGCTTTGAACTTAGGGATGTTTTCAATACTAAATAGATTCTGTATGCTATACCTTTGACGAAGTTAACTTCTGCAACTTTATCGGAAGCTTCGTTTAGGAGAAAAACTCCGGCAAGCAGGGAGCTGACAACGATTGTCACTCTTGCATCAATATTGGTGCTCAGGGTGAATGAAGCGAAGTTCATGACTATGATGAGAAAGGAAGGGATGTAGATGTAAAGAATGTGCCATCCATACAGCCTTCGTGCCAGCAGGTGAAAAGTTAAGATATCCCACATTCCTTGCGAGTACTTCTCAAATAAAAAAATCATAATACCATTTCCATGTTAACTGATAGGTAGTAGTCTAGACACCCGTTTCAATCCTATCTAATACAACCTGTGTAATGTCTAAAGGATACTAAAGTCAACTGAAGATTATAAATTTTAATATTAACCAGCAAAGATTGAAGGTTTTTGGTATCAATTATTACATGACACTTATTATTTAGAGACAATGTGGCCGATTGATTCTTTCGGTATTTTTTCATTCAACTTATTGTATAAGTGTTGGCTTTTCAACTAAATGCATACTGTAATTCTCCGAAACGTTGTATGATTAGTCAGCATGTAGCCCGGCAAATTTATCGGCTGGTAGAAAATGACGCCATTTGAACTGAAGTATAATTGTAGTTCGCTGGAAACAAATTTAAAGCTGCCAATAGCAAAGGTACAGGTGACCTGATCAAACGGGTAGGCTTCCAGATCAAATTCGCATGGAACTAAAAATGAAAAGGAATAAGCGGTATATTCAAGAGAAACTGATGGGCTGATTGTATACGGTCGATAATGCGAATGCTAAAGTTTAAGACAAATGACAATTTTTGTCTTAAACCTCAGTATATTCGTTTTATCGACCAAATGCAACCATTCGCACTATTTGCGAACCGATTTTATTAAGATGTGAGCCCCATTAATTTTTCGATACATCCTGCAAACACTACCAATATAAAATATAGATTGTTTTTGATTTTCATACTTGGCAATAACTTGCAGCCGCATCCCAACTAGGTTGAAGTCACTATTGAAGGATTGAAGAATATTTATTTGTGCGGAGGCGTATAATAACATAAGATATAAGATAAGCATACCTTTCACAATCAATCTGGAAGTGGTCAAGACTGTTCCGTTTGGAAAAACACGTCCCATAAAATTAGAGTAGGGTGAATAGTGTTCAATAGCTGATTTGGAGTTTACAAAAGATACATCTGGATGCCACATCTTTTTCAGTGTTTCCATATTAAATACAACCGGCTCACTACAGTTGGACAGGTGTTGATAGCTTATATCTACAAAAGATGGTGGAAAACATCATTATGAACATATTCAGGTAAATTTTGCAACCTATAAGTCAACAATGTCTTGTGTTATTATTCTTTCTTTACCGTACTTTGGCTGTTTGGAGCAAGAATGTATGCTAAGTTCTAATTTAAATAATATTAATCTACTTCAACAAGCATTACGTGTTACATTTCGTATAAGCAACAAAGTAAGTAAGAGTATTAACACTGAATACGACAATAGATATTCCGACGCTACCTGGGTTATGCCACACAGAGTCAAAATCCAAGTCAACTTCAACATCGGCTGTCATAACCGACAGTGAATATATCACAGATATTCCCAATGTAACTTCAACTTTAGTGCCTAAAATGAAACTATTTTGATCAAATATATTAACAATTCTACAATTTTGTTCGAACATTTGCATCTATTCAAACAGATCCAATATCTCTTCAAACAGATCCGGTAACGTTGTTCATCAATAGCAAAAGATGAATAGCAACTGTGCTATTTTACATACGACTATCGTTACAGAACATAGTAAGTATTTATAACTACCATTGCCTAGCCGTGTTGCACCACCGTCTACGTTTATTAAGAGCAAATCTATCTAGTCTAATAAATCAATATTTTGGGAAAACAAGAAACTTATTGTGCGAAACCCTGTCACTGGCACGAGGTTTTGCTTAGTTTTAATTTTTCCTGCTGCGCCTCATAGTTTAGTTGCTCCTATTAGTTTAGTAGCCAGTAATGTATGCTGTTATCATATTGGATCATATCATATTACTTTATGAGTCATCCATATAAATAAATTTCTAAGGGTGAAGTTCTATGTGTAAGTTATGCTCTGCCATTTTTTTGCACTGGTTACCTGCATTTATGGAGAAACCTATTTTTTCAGTAAAAGTAAAATTTCATGTAAGCAAGTATAAGAGTAGTAGATGTAGCTGGCTAAGAGGAGTATGTAGATGGCTAAGCAAGTATAAGAGTCCTACTGCGCTGATGCGCTTGAGATGGATAAACTGTAGTGCAATATTTAGTATAAAAATTGTAGTAGTCCAAATTTTCAGTGTAAAACAAACACATAGCATAGTCCTGTTAGCAGATTTGAAGAGAGGATATTACTGTGGAGAGAATGCAGTGCTACCGAACCACTATTCATGCAATTGTATCTGAGCTAGTTTTGCTATGTTGGCTCTTCACTATTTTGCAAATTCAATAAATTTTATATGCAAGCGCAAAGTACGCCTCTGAACATGGTTGAACTGAAGAGAACCCGGAACTCGTACGACACTTACCTTGTTGAGGAAGTTTTAGGTTATCGTGATCCATTAGTACTGATTCAAAGGCTGTACTTTCCTGAATGCATTTAGGATTGCTACCAGCAGAGATTAGGTATAAGTAGTTGTTAAGTACCAGCAATATCAGCGCTCCCAATCTTGACATGTCTGTGTTTAATCTTGAAAAATCCATTTGTTGGGAACAACTTTTATGTCTTACTTTCGCAAATACAGAGAATGTTTATACTCATTATTTATCACAGTCTGTAACCGATCTTGGCGGTTATGCTTTTCATATGTAGTTTTAGAAACGAAGTTTCAAATTAAAAGTAATTGAAAAACAATGTAGAGATGGTTACGGAAATGTAAGTTTCAGCATAAAGGTGACGATATCACGAACAAAATGAGATTAAAGTTTGCTTCAGATTCAAGCTGGTCACGTTATAGACTTGCGAACACAAAAACAGTCATAGTAAGGGCGCGCCGGGTATGCTCTGTTTCGATATTAGAACTCAAGCCGGATCTTAAACAGCTTAGTGGCAAGAAACGTATGCTGTTTCTTGAGATGTAACTTGAGATGTTGTAATAAATTTTGATCCGCTTTTCTAAGGACATAGTTCAGCAAGCTTGGAATTAGAATTGAAATTAGAAAAAAGTCCATGTCATTCAGTTGGATAAGTCGAAAGGCTACAGTGGAAGCTCTCACAGAAAGGACCTAACAATGATGAATTAATTAAAGCAATCTAAAGCCTTTAGGTAGCTGTGGCTGAAAGAAGCTGCTGCTTTTTTCTGCTGGGTTGTAATGATAAGCTGATTGAATGAAGGTGAAATTAACATAGGGTGTTGCAATATTCCAATTTCCACCAGTCTCCAAAACAAAGCTAAGATTAACTAACCCTAGCTATGACGCTATTCGTGTATCCTATGAATATGACCGTCCCAAGCTTTGCAAGTAAACCATTGGTAATGCTGCGGCAAGCTGATAGACAGGTTGAATTTTGCATGTACTAAAACTAACTAATTCGGCATACTCTGTCTAGACTTGCAGCTGGTGATTGAAATCTGACTTTCCATGTAAAATGCTAAATACGAAACACTCATTCCAAACATATTTCTGATTCCGAGGAGCTATACCGATGTGTAAGAAAAGAAACAAGAAGCATATAGAGATGCCCCCCAAAATTGGATGTCGCAAAGCTTTACTGATTGAACTAAAAGCTTTGGTGGTGTGTTTTCGACGACGCAGCAACCGAGCTCTTTTCCGATTTCGCTGAATCACGTATCGAATTCTATCGATATTCAATTTTACCTGCTATTTGTCTTTGAATTTAGTATCTCTAAAATCGAAATAGTTCGAAAACATCGAATCAGAAATATTTATTTAAACTTATTCTGCTAAAACGGAGCAATACCAAGTTGTGGATAAATGGATGTTTGCTCAATACAACCTTACGTTTTAAGCTTCAAACATTAGCTCTTTTTATGACGGGACATTTTCTGACTGCGTATACCAAATTCGCGTGTTTTCATACATCCAATCATTTTCACAGAATACCAGCCTTTCATTTGGCTCTCTGAAGCTTTACACTAAAAGTTTTAAAATGTCGATGTTACGAAACATCAATTTAGTTAATGCCTTTTTGTCTTGTACACAGGACAGGGCCGGTGTACAACATAAAGTTCAAACTACATAATTCACTTTTGCAGATGCTAAGTACAAAAGCAATTGTAGGGCATACAGGAGACGTACTGTAATTTTCTGCAGAAAATCGAGCTTCCTTATGGAAAGTAAAAAAAGCTGATTAGGGCTTCATGGCCTACAGTGTCCAGCACCAGTCGCACCAACACTGCCCACGTATTTCCTATACTCCTTAAAAAAGCAGTCAGACATCTTTCTACTCAGAGCTGATACAGGGTGAGCAACTCCTTGCAAGACAAAAGCCTTTATTGATTGATAATACTATTAAGCACAAACTATACTTCCATGTAAATCCAAAGTATAAATGGAAATTTTCTTTGATTATGCCATATCGCTAAGGAAGCGAATCCATCTGGTAAATGAAACCAATTACTTTACAATGGTCACATTTGTTATAGCCTATTGAGCTTTTCCCCAAAAGTATGTTTCATTAGTTTGATTCATTTTCTAAACATTAGTTATCGAAGGCTTCGAGTATCTAAATTACATTTTTGCTTCATTTGGTTGTACTCCCATCGGAACTCATTATGCCTTCAAACATTTGAACCAGCAGAACAGCTGTTAATGCACAATAGCTGTTAAACTACGCAATTTTACTAAGCAATGTTTTGGTTTCTATCAAAACAAGAACCATTTTCGTCTTCAACCTGCGCTATTCTGCAATAGTAATAGCAATTTTGATAGGGGAACATGTTAACCTTAAGGAGTGTTTCCTAAGTTTCCTAAGTTTCGCCCTGTTTTTAAAGTAAATCAAGTTTAAATTAAACGGAAGGATAACACCATGAATAATTACCTTGTCGGTTAATGTTAGAATGCCGAGAACCGCAACCACGCTTGTTAAACCTGCTATAAACTAAATATAGTTGATATATTTCTATATGAGCGCCTAATATGTAAGATCAGAAGTTTGAAGACTGAATTAGCTATGTTGAGTACCATTAGACAACAGTTTTTTGTCAAAAATAAGGGTTATTTTTAATATTTAGGTTGCAATCAAACTAGTTCCGTTGAAATTTGTATATTATCAAAAATCGAACTTTCATTCACCTCGACCATAATTGACCAGCTATGGTTAACCTTTTAAATGATCTAGCAGACACAACTGCTCATGGCTTTAATCGGCTTCAGAAATCTGTAAAGGTTTGGCAGCAGCTTTGGGCAATGCTCATGGCGATTTGTTGGGGATTGATGACAATTCAAGTTTGGTCTCATCTCCATGAGTATTTCCAGTTCAAGACGACGACTTCAATTACCAGACAAGTGGAAACTTCGTTGAAAACTAATCCCGTCTTCTCCATATGCAACCTTAATCCGATAAGGAAAAGTAAAGCAAACCGAGAAGTGCATGCTGCAATAGCTAACCTGACAAACAGACTTGCCGCTTCAGATTTTCTGGTTCCTTCCTTAGAACATAGCATGTTGGACTACCATAAATCAATGATATCATTTCTACACGGAACTGAAGATAACGGTAAAGTTGCCAGCATCAATAGTCAATGTTTGTCGCTGTGTGTGCGTGTGTGCGTCCGTGTGTGTGGCTGCGTTTGATTGTGGGTGTGTATGGGTAGTGTACGTGATCAATGAAACGAAGAGTGAGACACTGGGCCCTTCTTAGTGTGTTAAGCTTGCAACATGTTCGAAACATTAATGCTAAAATCTCGGGGGCTTCTCAGCGTGTAAACATGCTACGCTGAAAACTTTCAAAAACATTCTTTTTGGACAGATTAAATACGATAACTTGAATGAAGGAAATAGAAAAGTCGTACAACGTCTTTATATTATTATGTTGCATAGAATGAGTTCTTTTCAGCGATATAAAAATTATTTAGCTCGGTTCAGGCAATCTCTTACAAATCTGGCAGCAACGTAACGCAATTTGAAGAAATGATGAAATTCATAAGATTTTCGTGGAAAAGATGTTTTATTGCCGGATTAGTAAAAGATTGCCTGAACCGAAGTATATAACTTTTATATCGTTAAAAAGATCTCACTTTACGCAACATAATGACGGAAAAATAATTATCGCTGTACAACTGTCTTAACTCAAGTTTTTATGTATTTAATAGTATTTATATTTGTAGTTATTTATATTCATATGTATATGTTTATATTTATATTTATATTTGTATTTATATTCAGAGTATTTAATTTGTCGTAACGCCCATTTATGAAAATGTCAGCGTTGCCTGTTTACACGCTGAGAAGCCCCTCCGAGATTTTGGGCTTAATGTTTCGGGCATATTGCAAACTCAACACAATAGGAAGGGTCGAGTGTCTCACTCTTCTTTTCATAGATCTTTGGTGTGAGTAATCAAATTCGGTATGTATGCAATGGTTCACTGTTGTAAGCTTACCTATTAGATAGCTACAGTTGAGAATTTAAAAACAGGCCATTTGCCAGCAGTCATAATGGCTGACTTTTTTGCAACAGGGAATTCTCCAACTTAATAACTGCTGCTTCCATATTATGTAAGCATGTATGTTCCAGGGCACCAACTCAACGAATTTGTGCTGCTGTGCCTGTTAAATCGGATGCAGTGTGGTATATTTCTCAACAAAAGCCTCATTATAAGGCCTTGGCGAAATGCGTTTTATGGCAATTGTTACAGCAGTTTAGTGGATGCTGGAGTATTCCTATTCCCACGCAGAGACTCTGCTTCACTAGAGCTGATGTTGACAGCACAGTCATGGGACTATTTCTACCAAGTTACTCCGACTCCTGGGTTTAAGTTAGAAATTCATGAATATGGTACTGTTCCTTCTCCCGATACAAACGCCTTGACAATTGTGGCTGGGAATAGTTATGAGATTGCCATTGGTTTTTCAAAAACAAGAGTAAGCAAAAATGATTAAAACTATATAATTAAATATATAATATCTAAATAAGAGTTATGTGTGCATACAGATTCCTTCGGCCACAAGTTTAGAAATAATTTGACTTATCCCTAGTTCAACAGGAGTCTGTCAATGGGAGCCAATCAATGGACATGGCAGATGCGGTAAGTGAAAGTTGAGTAAAGAAACTATAAATGAATTGTGATTTTTAAAGCACAAATACAAGGCAAGACAGCCGTGTGCCTAGGTTCATAGTCAATTATTAATCAATTACCATCCTTAATTTCCTGGCATTTTCCAATGCTGTGTAGACTGCAGTTGGCACAAATGCGGACAAATTTTACTAATGTTATCATTGTGTCATTTTGTAGGGGTTCCTGGGGAGTGGATGCTTAAATTGCTTACTATTAGTTATCCTCATTCCATCCGCTCAAGCAAATCCTGGTTTTCTGGACGTTTTCTAGGTCTATAGCAAAACCAAATTATGCTGATTTCAAAAATATTCAAGGTTCTTTCAGCCGATTCAGGGCTATAATCAGAAACCAAGTTTGACCGCTTTTGAATTATTATATTTTTGGCAAAAAATGTCTGAAATCCCTCCTCTGCTTTTCCATGGCACTCTACAGTCATATTGAGCATTGCAATTCTACGACAAAGGTTGCTCAGTTTCCGTTCGCTAAAGATACCTGTTAGACAATAAATGAGATCACTTTTCAGTCTAATTTCGTAACATTTATTTTTCACCCTAGGTGCAGTTTTTACTAAATTAAAAGTATTATGTTGTTCTAATGCACTTAATTTCAACTAACGACACGTATTTAGAGATTATCCTTGCCGTATGACTGGACGAGTTGTGCCAGTAACTGGCGTGATGTCAATCAGTCACCTGCGATATACGAACCGTTGTCCGAAAGCCTATATTCCGACTTCAAAACATCGAAACCAGTATTACAATACTCAACAAAAGCGTGCTTCGTAGCATGCTTTGAAACGTTGGCCAGGAATGTGGGAAACTGCACATTTACAAGTATTGTGTCAGAGCCTATGAATTATACTAGGACATTATTTTCAGCACCAGTTTGTGACATCATTGCAAATCCGGAACTTTTCGACAATATTATGGCGGTAAGAAAAGACAATCTTTTCTTTTCTGCAACTCACCCTTTGAATTAAACTGACAAACAAACAAACAAAAGTACAAATCTACAAGTCCATAGAGGAAACATGCAAATTTGGTTTCAACAAATAAAATTCAGATGGTGGAATTACCCGGTATGTAAGGATTTATGGGTCCGTCACGCTAAACTCCCCCGGATTGGAAGGCATAATTGTATCAAAAATTTTCTGGTCGAAGAATTTCCTGACTAATTAAACTTTTTTTCGGACATTTTGTGCTTTTTCGGACTAAAGCTTTTGTCATAAAACTTCCGGTGTCATTTATTGTTTAGTCAATACTAACTCTGGACCTTCACCAACAAAGTTTAAGAATAGCAACAGAATAGCAGAAGTTTAACTATTGAATCCCATTCAAAAAACGGACTTAGCCTTCTGCTATTCCGCAGCTTTTCTTAAACTTTTTGGTGCAGTCCAGGTATGTCTATTAACCATCAGGGCGAGCTCAATGTTTAGTCCAGAAGCTAGATGAAAGCACCCCAATATATTCACATGTTTATGATTTGCCAATGTTTTGTAAATGCTTTGCAATAACACAAACTAGGGCATGTTTAGGACTTTGCAAACACATTTTCTGAGTCTTGTCACTCAATTTGCAAGCCAGAATGTGCAGCCACTGCATATGAATTTTCTGTATTGTCATCTAACTTTCCTAGTCCAACTTACGTGGAGGAAATTTTCTTGCCAAATTGGAAAAACGCATTGGCTTACAACAATTCTAATTTGGTAAGATTTGCTTGTAGCTTGTATACAGCTATGCTATACAATTTAGAGAAGCACTCAGGCAGAGCAGAGGGTGGCCTAGAGAATGTTGAGAACTTGTAAATGCGGCATAAATTAAGGGCACCATTTTGCAATACATTGGAAATCAAAGTGTTTCCAGATACAACTTTTTATAGCTAAACATTATGTCATAGACTTATACCTCCAGGAACCTATGAACAACATGCGATCCTATACTAAACCATGATATGTAAATACACTTTGGAGCTGAGTGCATTCCGATTTTGTTCAACCATAAACGACAGAACTTAGACGCGTCATATTTATAGTGCTAACGCATTGCTTAAAGCTAGATTAATACTCATGATGTGTCATGTTTATTGTGCTAAGGACTTTGCTTAAAGATAGATTAATGCTCATTGTTTTAAGCTTTTTAAAGCTTTAAGTTTTTTTGAAAGTAATTACTGATTATATGGTCTGGTTTGTGGTACACAAGTTTGGTTATGCGTTCTACCTGAAAAAAGTTGATTTCAGACTGCAGAAGTCGTAAGAGATGATGGATTACTTAAAGTATTAAGCCAATTTAACAACTCTGCATCTAACGAAGTAGCCGCTTCAGCCCAGAAGTACATGCGCAGCAATTACGTTCACGTAACGTGCTACTTTTCAAGTTTCGATTACACATATTTGGAGCAAATCCCCGTATCCAGCGGTTGGGATCTTTTAAGCAACATTGGAGGCACATTAGGTAGGGATCCATTTGGGCCGATTTTCGACCATCTTCGACATCTCCCAATTTCACGTATAGTGTTGGTTGAGTTGGATATTTTCAATTAAAGTCACAAAGCTTTGAGACGCCTTCTGACAACTTCGTTGAGCTGTTTTCAACTAGCCTTACGGGGTCAGCTTCCTGGCTAAACATTTGCACCTTCGGGTGGTGATCATCACATTGTGATTGCACCAACCATCAAACAAACAAGCAAGTCTTGTTATTGTTGAGTAATTTTACCTGCAAGTTGAGGTCAGCATGTATTCATCATGGGAACCGCATAATGTGGTGATTTTATTCTTGCGCAAAAACGTTTTGACGAACAGATTTAAATCTGTGAAATTTTGCATTGGTTTTGTGGCTAAATTACCTGATATAATTGGGCTAAATTACCTGATATAAGTGGCTGATCATAAATTACCGAACCCTGCAAACGGAAATTTTATTTTTTTCTACTAAGAAATAAATATTTTTATTTGACGCAAAACAGTGGAAACTTTCAAATTGTTACGTTTGCTGCAGATAAAAAGTATCGACTTTGTAAACAATTGTTCAATAACTGCTTTATTTCAAAGAACTAAGTAAATTAATAAAAGTAACTCGAAGGTTCCACAGTGCCTAGATTATCGGCTGCAAATAGCTCCATTGCTTTTCCAACCACCTTATTTCTTAGCCCAAAATGGCTATTTTCAACAACAATTTAAGGCTTTTTCGAAAATTTGCCAAACAGAATAAAAAAGGATAAAACAGGATAAGAACTAAGAAGAAACAAAAAATGAGCCTCTTTCTACATTTTCCACCGTATGACCACGACGAACAGTGGTAGCGCTGTCCATTTTCGTTCTGTGCGACTGGAGACTCTAGACCCCATTTCGCAAACCTTTCTTTAAATAGCAGTCCCACTCTTTGAGCAAGTATTTGAGACTACTAATCTGAGCTAAGAATTACCTGCGACATGATTCGTCTTAATTGAGAGAGAGAGCGACAAAAAATTTACCATGACTAAAATATTTGTATGACTGCTAGCTTGAGGTGCATAGTCCCGCCTTTGAGTCATGTTTTTAAACTTTGCCATTGTTTCCGGCTTAAAGTCGACGTCACGACGAAATTTATTACGATTATTATTATTGTTATTATTATTATTATTACTATTATTATTATTATTATTGTTATTATTATTATTATTATTATTATAATCACTATTATTAAATTATTAAAATTAAAACTAATTAATTAATTATATAATTAATTAATTAATTAATAATTAAAAAATTATTAAATTCAATTAAAAAACCAAAATATTGCCACTTTTGTAAAATAAGGAAATAACTTCAATTGTCAATCTGCATCTATTGAAAAGTTCAGAAAATGAAAGAGAGAACACAGTGTTGGCATGGCCAGATCATTGTTCCATGTTGACTGAAGCATTACTGTTGCGTAAGCTCTAATACGACGTTGTTTTTCATTGTCATATTCTCCCCTGTATATTTTAGGATTTTATAGTGGAATGAGCTTTCTAACACTCTTGGAATTGGTGGAAGTATGCAAAAACTATTGCAGTGAGAAAAGGAGAATAAGAAATTCTGTGAAATAGTGCTACGGTGGTTTTTGTTCGAACTAATTACTAATTGTAATTTACTTGCATCTTTGATTCTTAACCATGAATAAAAAGCAGGTAACGTCTGCATACAGCTCATATTTGTCTGACAGTCTACGTTTTTTGTTATAAAGTCAGAGGTGTAGTTACAAAACAAACCAATCACTCAGCGACCAGTATTTCTATAAATTATGTAGAATACAACAACGTAAAAAATAGTGAACTTTCTCTGGAGATGACATCAAGAAAATTAGGTAAATGCGGGCCGGCAGGCGGATCCACGAAGGATACAAGGCGTTAATCATAAAGAAATAATGAAAAACGCCTGTCTGCAGTCACTAAGGTCGAAGCCTTAGTCCGAACAGGAGAGAGCCAATGGGCGCTGTGAGCGCTACCCTGAGAGAACTAGTCTCTGGAGCTCCTGTCTGCTTGTCCAAGGAGAGGACAGCCAGCTCGGCTCTATCTGTGCTGCTACACAGTCAGAGAAAGTTGTATCAAAACCTCTCTGACTGTGCGATGCACAGAAAGAGGACTGCAGTGGCCCGTGGATCTCCGTAGAAATACAAACAGCATTTACACCAAGAAAATGAGGTAAACGCGGGCCAAGGATACAAGGCATTAATAGTAAAGAAATAATGAAAAACGCCTGCCTGCAATCACTAAGACCGTAGCCTTAGCCCGAACAGGAGAGAGCCAATGGGCGCTGTGAGCGCTCTTACCCAGAGAAAACAAGTCTCTGGAGGTTTTGAATTTTGAGTTTCGTGTTTTTGAGTTTTGAGTTTTCTCTTTTTGTCTTGCTAAGAGTTAAGGTTAAGGGTTCTTGTCCAAATTGTAGACGGGTTCCCGTTTGAAAACCCTAAGGAAAATTTATTTAAAATTCCCCAGCAGGTGCTTTTTTCTCGTCTAGTTTTTGCCTTGTCAACGTCACTTTGTTGCAACAGCCGCTAACTAAAATAAATCCTGTGTATGAACCCGCCTTAGACGGGAAAATTCAACGGGTTTTCCATATTTTCCCGTCCCCTATTCGGACGACCCTTCTAAGTCAGCTTACAGAAAACTATTTGATCGTCGTGTCTATGCCCATCTGCCTATCTAATCAGTCACAGCCACTTTAATCGGGGACAAAGGTTAGTGTCGTCATATAGCCTTTTGGCTGAGCAGCCTGGCAGTTACAACAACAACAACAACAACAACAACAACAACAACAGCACCAACCATCGAATGAGCCGTGTTTGTACCAATCTAATATCGGGCACACGTCTTTATGAAGCATACTTTTTACAGTCTGTATTGATAACCATTATTAACCATATTACTCCTTACAGATAATTCAACTCCAGTAAAAGTGTTTTGGACTATGAGGAACTGCGCTTTCAACGCGAACCAGCACAAAATGAGCACGTAATATCACAAGCACTGCTTCTATGCTTTTTCTACATGAATAAAATTGCTATTAAGCAGAAATAGTTGGACACAAATCTTCGCCATTTAGGCTTTTAAGCTTAATGAGCTAGAAATGCCTTGTAGTCATGGTAGGTTTTCGAACTATGTGAATAGAGATTCGACTTAGTGGCAATTTAGAAAATTGGTTATAAAGTCTTTAATTATACAGTGCAATTCATAATAGTTTAGTTGTAATACTCAAATGTCTGGAATGAAATTTGTTGGAGACACACATCTGCCGGAGGAAATTAATTTATACCGTTTCTCGTTGAACACCGAAAAGCTGAGACGTCAGCGTAATAAACTAGTCTCGCTGTCAGGATTAGGCTCAGTGGTAGGGAAATCTGCTCAAAATCCAAAGCTCGGCGGTCCAAGTATGAAAATGGCTCTGGTTTCAGCATTTCACAGAATAATTGACACTTTCTTTCTGATAACAATTCTACATCATTTCCACAGAAGCTTTAAAAGTTTGCACCTATTTGGTGCAAACAGGTCCATCTAAGGTGATGGAGATTTTGCCACGTAAAGGAATTCAGCTTTCTCGCTGTTTTGTTATTCCCAAGAGCAGGTTCGCATAGCCCAGCTTATACTGAAGTAGTTAATTCCACTTTTACAATACAACAATATAGGGCGCACGCCTTTTTAGAATATTATTATGCACTCGCCTTTTTAGAAATAAACACAAAAATCTCGAAAATGATGCAAAGCAGACCATCATCATTTAGTATCGTTAGGAATTCCAACTTAAGTACTGTGTTTTGTTGGAGTCAGATTTTTTAATTAGGCCTTTAAATTGGTGTAAATGTTTTCCTCAAGGTGCTAGCTAACCTTCAAGTTCTCACTAATGAAAAGGTCGCATTTTACAGTCAGCAAGCTTTAAAAATTATTTAAATAATTCAAAGGAATAACTAAAAGATGTATTCCAACAAATCACAAAACAAATTAAATTTTCTTACGATACCAAATTATGCTGATAATATTTGTCCACTTTCAAATTTTTTGTAGCTAGCCACATACATTAACATAGGGTCGGGTCCAGGGGGGCTTGTCCCCAGAAAATTTTGAGGGGGCTTGTACCTTGAACAAATTTTTCAGGGGGGGGCTTATACCTCAAGAATAAATTTGTAAAATTTTTCAAAAAAATAACGCTAATTTTATTGAAATTTGCAATTTTTTATCAAAATTTGCAAGAAATGTTCAATTTTTTGAAAAAATTTTAAAATTTTGCCCGATTTTCCTGAAAAATTAAACATTTTTGCTAAAAAATTCCGGCGAAGCCGGAAATTTTTTGAAATTTTAGTGGAAAAACTAATTTTTTCCGGCTATTTTTGCCTACCCCTTGGCCATTTTTTCGTTACTCCTTGTCCCCGACGGCGGTAGGGCTTGTACCTTGTCCGGGTTGGGGGGGCTTGGACCCCCCCAGACCCCCCCACGTTAACCTATGGCTAGCCAAAAAAGGAAACTTCACGTTTCTTATGTTTAAGACATGCTGACATCAACTTGGAGGTAAAATTACTCGTTAACCGTAATTCACCCTACTTTGATTGTAAGAACTCGCTGAAATATATAAAATTGGACAACAAAATTGTAAAAATTGTCAAAACGGTCGAATAATGTGTCAAAAATGGAATCCCTTAACCGATACGATACTGTGCGAAAATATTTTATTCCAGCTGGAGCGGGAATGTATAAAAGTGAGTTGGTATTTCTTGTAATGCTGAATCGCCTTGTCCAATTCAAATCACCCTGCTTGGAAGAGGACACGCTTTGGGCAGGTTTCTGCATTCGGTGCAGTATGCAAATTAGGTTTCACACTACTAATGCGGTGGTCACAATATAGCAACTGTGTGCGATTTGTAGATTGATTGTGGTCTTAATATTAATATGAATCAGTAATGTTTGATAGTTTACCTGTTCACTGAGGAGGCCGGTACGGGGCACTATGAAAACTTTGCTTAGTCAACTGTCTAATACAACCGCTCATGGGTTCAATCTAGTTCAAAACTCTGCCAGTTCGTGGCGAATAATCTGGATTGTTTCAATTTGCGTTTGTTGGTCGTTAATGACAATGCAAGTGTGGACTCATTTCTACGACTTCTTTGAATTTAAAACAGCAACGTCTATTACAAGACAGGTGGAACCTACACTAAAGGCACGCCCAGTATTCTCTATTTGTAACCTCAATCCAATACGGAGAAGTAAAGCAAGCGAGGAAATCCAAAAAGAATTTGAAGCCTTATTTCATATTTATCCACCAAACGTATTTTCTGTTCCTTCTGTTGAGCAAAGGCAGTTGGAATATTCTAAATCTATGATAACTCATATACATGGCAATTACACAAACGGTAATGTTTTACTTAATATTAAAAAGTAATACTTTGTTCAAGATACAATGCCAATGCGATATATCCTAAAAAGTCTCACATTTAGCAATAACGGGAAAAAGGAGTTAAAAATATGATCTTCATCGTTTGTTCACTGTTTAATAGTATATTTTTAATGACTTTAACCATATGAAATATTTTGATTTAGGTCACATGTTCAATGTTCTCCACTGCATTGTTGGTAAAATAGATTGTATCATGCTTTACGAAAACGGAACATTAACGGTGAAGGCTTGGCGTCATTCAACCTATGGTAACTGCTACACGCTAGCAATAGATATCCAGCAATTCATTGTTCCTCGCAGGGATTCTGCAAGCATTGAGATCTTACTTTCGGCCGAATCGGAAGATTACTTTCATGGAGTATCACCAACTCCGGGATTTAAGTTGCAGATTCACGAGTTCGGAACTATCCCAATTCCCGATGCCGAAGCTGTTACGCTTGTCGCTGGAAACAGCTATGAAATCCCTATCAGCTACACAAAAATTAAGGTTAAGACGTGAACGTAAACTATAGTACTACCAAAAAATGTGTGTACAAACTTCGACCGTTTATAGCAGATTAACCTTTGGAGTAAACCCCAACAATGTATATATTTTTAGAATCCTCAGGAACTCGAGATTTCGAAAATCCGGAAAATTCCGGAATTCCGGGTTTCATTCACGGAAAATCTGAAATTTTTAGTTTTTCGCCAAATTTTTATCGCAATAAAAATTTTGTTTTCGCGATCGAATATGGCTGGTCCCGCTGCATATTTTTGCTCTTACAAGTTTTTCACGAAAATGCACCCAGTTTCCGAAATTCCGGGTTTTCAAAATTTCCGGATTTTAAAAATTTTCTCCAATACCCACAAGATGGGTATCATTCGAAAGCTCTTATCGACCTGAACAACTTTTGTAATAGAATGAACTCTTGAAAATGCACCCATTTCCCGGGATTCGAGAAAACCGAATTTTCCGGATTTTAAAAAGTTTCGCCAATACCCCACAATATGGGTATCATTCGAAAGTTCTTGATGAGCTGAACAAATCTTGTAATAGAACCAATGTCTGAAAATGCACCAAGTTCCCGAAATTCACGAATTCCGGATTCACTCTAGCTTGGAAGGTTTTAGCGAATTCCGAGAACTGGGCTCATTTCTGCGAGTTGATTCTATTACAAAATTTGTTCAGCTCATCAAGAGCTTTCGAATGATACCCATATTGTGGGGTATTGGAGAAAATTTTTAAAATCCGGAAAATCCGGTTTTCTCGAATTCCGGGGAATGTGTGCATTTTCAAGAGTTCATTCTATTACAAAAGTTGTTCAGCTCGATATGAGCTTTCGAATGATACCCATCTTGTGGGTATTGGAGAAAATTTTTAAAATCCGGAAATTTTGAAAACCCGGAATTCCGGAAACTGGGTGCATTTTCGTGAAAAACTTGTAAGAGCAAAAATATGCAGCGGGACCAGCTCTATTCGATCGTGAAAACAAAATTTTGATTGCGATAAAAATTTGGCGAAAACTAAAAATTTTAGATATTCCGGGAATGAAACCCGGAATTCCGGAATTTTCCGGATTTTCGAAATCCCGAGTTCCTGAGGATTCTAAACATATATACATTGTTGGGGTTTACTCCAAAGGTTAATCTGCTATAACTTTCGAAGTTTGTACACACATTTTTTGGTCGTGCTATAGTAGTTTTTGCTTTCTGGTGTTGAGTGATTTGTCTGTTTTCGAAAATAGATCATACAAATGGCCTCAAGTGATGGCCGCAAAAACGTAAGTGACAATGCTGCCTATGCATGAATTAGATTACAAGAGTTTAGCGTTCAGATGTAATGTCATTTAAAAGCAGGCTATACCGTTTTCAGTGTGATTCGTGTCAGCATAATTTCAACTAATAATAATAATTTGTGCTTTAGAGGTTATCACTCCCGTACGACTGGACTTCATGTGCCAATGACTGGAGTCAAGTTACACAGTCACCCGAAGCTTTCGAGCCACTTGCTAAGGCATTGTATTTTGAAAATGAAGATACATCAAATCATTTCCTTTATACATCCAAAATATGCTTAATTTCCTGCTTCCTTGAGCTGGCTAGAGAAACTGAAAACTGTACAATAGTAAACACAGTGGCTGAGCCAACACATTATAACAGAACATTATTTTCTCTTCCAATGTGTGATCTTGTAAACTTTACGATATTGGAAACGGTCTTCGTCGTAAGTAAGAGTGGCCTATGCATGTTATTATGAGCGTTTTTTATTAATCTTGTACACTGTAAGATATTCAAAAAGGATACTCAAGAAGGATAATCTGTTGAAGTAAAGTGACTAATAAAAGCTCACTGGATTCTGGATCAATGATCAAAACTTTGTTTTTAGCCACTGATTAACTCCTTTGGAGCCCATTGCCAACCACTTTGCCCAGCAGAATGTGAAAGTACACTATTCGATTATACGGTCGCTTCATCCATTTTTCCCAGCTACTCATATGTGAAAGAGGTTTTTCTGGCCAATTACTTCGAAACTGCAGAATACAACAATTTGTGCAAAGTAAGCTATCATCGTAACCAGCTATCATCATCATTACCATCATGACAAGCTTACTGAATGATGATTTCGTAAAAGCATGAGAAGTTCGAGAGCGATCATGGATTAGCATGCGACAGTTCACACACCTATTCGTCTGGTGATACACTGTAACTACCTAATATATCCCTAAAATTAAAACAATTAATTAAAACGATGCTTAACAGGATGCAGTGGCCAAGGCATCTTAGACGACGACGTTGTACTTCTTGAGAGCGTATTCGACCAGCACGACTCCGGGTTATGACTTCTCAGCTGGTAACAATGTCACGGTAGCTAATGTTAAGCATTCGTAGCCAGCAACAAAATTCAAAGGGTTGAAGCCTAGCCAAGTCATTCACTTTGATTGGCCACGAATCACACGCATAAAGTAGAACTGGTCGGATGGCAGCCAGGTAGACCTTTACCTTGGTACGCAGGTTTACTCCGTCGACTGTGCACAGGCAGTTCGTCAAGGTGAAAAATGCGTTTTCGGCATTGGTGATTCTGGATCTCGAGGTGTCTTGAGGTCGGTTTCCATTGGCCCTAACAATACTGTCCAGATAGTAAAATTCGTCAACAGACTCTAACTCTTGACCTCTCAGCAGAGTTGGAGCTTGGTCAGCCGAATCTGACCGGACTACTTTAGTCTTTTCTGAGCTGGTCGGAAGGCCTACGTTGGAAGCATAGTAGTCCAACCTGATCATCATCAGGTTTAGGTCTGCAGATGACTCAGCGATCAAAGCGATGTCGTCAGCGTAGTCCAGGACAGTTAGACTCTTTTTTGGCCCAACCATACACCATTACAGCCCTCAAGTGCTTTCCGTAATACCATGTCGAGTACAAGATTGAACAGCAATGGTGAAAGTAGGGCTCCCTGTTTAACTCCAGTGTTCACTGTAAATTGTTCGGTCAGAGATGTGCCTATTCAAACAGCACTCCTGCTGTGCTCATACATCCCGCTGATCAGTGAGTCGAGTGTCGGGCAATCCGTAATGGGCAAGGATAGCATACATGCGAGAACGGTCAATAGAATCAAAGGCCGCCTTGAAGTCGACAAAGGCTACTAGTGCAGGGACGGTATTCATGCCTCAGCTCTATGATTTGACGAAGTGCAAATATTTGATCAACTATACCGTAGCCTCGATGACCTTGTACGCCACGCCCAACAGAGAAATTCTACGGCAGTTTCGGGTATTTCCGATGACAGCTGCCGAGGCTGAGCAGTGCATGTAACTTGTCGACGTCTTTCTACGAGTTGCAGGGTATCCTGTGAAATTCATTGGTTTCTGCGCCCTCTGGTAGTTGCTAGACTGACGGCTGCTGCTTCTTGGATCGCCTGCCTAGTGGCAGCCCACAGGTTTTCCAAAAATTGCTAAAATTTGTCTAAAATTATGCAATTTAGTATTTAAAATCGCTGATTGGCTTACCGGTTTTTCCTTGTATCCCTCAGGGTATGTCCTGTTTTCCTTCTTGCCAAGAATATACTCCCGTTTTTAGCTAGTCTGTGGACGAGCCAAAAGTTTCCCCATTCCTTCTACGTCAGCCATTTGTTAATTCATTTCCGATTTGAAGGGATGTAGCCTAAAGGAGTCGCCACTTTAGTCGATAAGCAAATAAAAATTAAGCGACGTTTTCTTGAACTTGTACATGAGAAAATGTTGTAAACTGTAATACGCCAAAACTACTACTAAGGATTCAAATGTATAATTATTTTACATTATTATATGTCATAATTTGATCATATTATATTATTATCACTTTAATTATTATATTATTATTATTTACATTATATTTCAGATTATTTTACTTTAAAATTCTGACAGCAGCTATTGAACAGTAGCCTAAACCTTCCTGATTACAGGAGGGAAACTGCTCCATCAAGGACTCAGCTTTAGTGGAGCTCCTACGCACTATTAACCGAACCGATGAAAACTACTTAGCAACACAAGTCCATACGTACATGCGGAACAACTACGTACATGTGAGCTGTTACTTTCCCAGCTTCGATTACACTTATTTAGAGCAGTATCCTGTGTCTACTGGATGGGACCTCCTGAGCAATATTGGAGGAACCCTGGGTAATAAACTTTAATTTGCTTATTTAAGGAAACAGATATATCACTTAAAGTAGTGTTGTATTACAACAACACTGAAATATCGTATTATAACAGCAGCAGTTGCAGTAGTGTTCCCAATATTTATCATCTCATATTCCTATGGTATGTTGGTGGAGCGTTGTCAGTATTAAAATACAGTATAAAACCATACCAACGCATCAGAATGACATACTTTTAGCAGAAGACTGAGACTTAACCGGCCAAACTCTATAAACATCAAGACTTTATCAGCCAAAATACAGCAACACATGGCGGCAGGCAGTCCGTGGTTAGTTACTAAGACCTGCTTAAAAATAAAATGATTTCTACATTTCCATGAATTTGCGAGGAGATTCGAGTTTAAGTGATAATTGTACTATTTAGGACTATATAGCGGGATGAGCTTTCTGACATTGGTCGAATTATTGGAGGTCTGCAGAAACAGCCTTTGCAGGAAACGTTGAGTGACATGCATTTTGTACATTCAGATGAATTTTGCTTTGTAAGAGTCGCAGTTTATCTTGGAGATGGAAATATACACATGGCCAAATTATATCCTGCTGCCACCTCCCAACATCAACTAAATCTTGGACACTCCTTTTGATTTCATCTTATTGAAATTTCAAACAGCATCAAATAGCAGAAACCGTTTGCCCTTCATTTAAGCTTCAACTAAGCAAGTTTCCAAATATGTGCAAAGCCCGGCTTCATTCAACTTTGGAAAATTCTTGAAAATCGATGAATCAACAAAAGACACAACGTACAGATATTAACGCGCTACCTAGTCCACATTAGTTACATTATTAAATTTAATCCACAGAGCATATCACACAACGGGTAAATGATTGATTGAAAATTAAAAGTTACTTGTTAATAGTTACAACAGTGCCTCTTTCGAACTAGAAATTAAATTCTTCTTAATTTATTCTTTGTTCTTAATAAGTTTTTCTCAGAAATCCAAACTCAGAACTCAGACACTATCGAGAAAATTTGTTTGTTTTGAACTATAAAAATGGTGGCGAATAAGTTTGGTGGCATATTGCAACATTAAAGACCAATTGTTGCTAGAGTTGCAACCCTATAAAATTTGGATCTGCAAACTTATTAAAAATTGCAAATATTCCAATTATCAGCGTTAATTTTGTCATAACCCATGCTAATTTATGGGTATGGCTACTTTAGCAAAAACGAATGCTGCTCCAGTGGAGATGTAACAAGTCTTTATTAGTGAAATGAGGAAATATCTTCCTTTTGTCCTATTAGTTATTTAATTTAAACTGCTCCAAACGTTGGGAATTTTCTTTTTAAAAATTTGCAAATAGTGAAAGGTTGGACGTTGCGCGGGACAAGTAGCTCTTTTTGCACTGACTTAATTCCAGCTCTGCCAGTTGTAGCTCTTTTAAATCTGTGACTTTTATCCTGCAGAGACCGGTATTAGATCGGTAAGATCGGTTAAGGAAGACCAGAACTCAGAAGAGTATAGCAGCAGGTGACTGTATATAATTGTATCCCTCCTGTAACCCGGTTTACTTTATTCTGTTAAGCGCTTCTGAGATATGTAGGCATGTATTTTCTATATTTAGCGCAGCCTAAAAGGTTGTGACGGTGACTCACTTCCACCATATGGCTATTAAATGACGGGTTAACGCTTTCCGTTGATATTTCTAAGTATATTTCTAGTTTATTACTATACAAGAGACTAACTTAAGCACACTAGGTATCATGACATGATAAAAAATGTTTCATTGCAAACCGGTGACATAAAATGACTACTGTGTGAACAAATTTTTTCTGCTTATTGCAGATCACCTTTAGGAAAAATCCAGAAATTCCGAAATTCGGAAATTTTCATCGCCATCTAAATTTTGTTCCCGCGCCCGAATAGAGCTGGTTCAGCTGATCAGTTTTGCTGTACCAGCACTCTTCACGAAAACACACTCACTTTTCAGTATTTCAGATTTTCAATTATCCGACCTTTACCAATTGCCACCACATGGGAATCATTCGCAAGCTGTTAACGAGTCGAACTGGCGCCTGTGAGTTTGTTCTGTTTCAAAAGTGATTCAACGTATCAAGAGTCGTCAAATCATATCCATATTGTGGTGTATTGGAGACAATTTTTAAAATCCAGTTTTTGTGAACTTGAGTACTGAATACATTTTTTAGGGCTCCTTTCATAACAAAAGTTGTTCAGCTAGTTAAGATCTTTCGAATGCTACACTTATAATCAGTTCTAGAATCCGGACAAAAGAGTAAAACTATGGAGCTGGACGAGCTCTATTCGGTCGTGGAAACAAAATTTTAATTGCAACAGAAACTGGGCAGCTGGGCATTTTATACCCGAAGATTGACTTGCAAAACTTTGTTCAGAAGTCATTGAAATTTGACACGTTCAGGGCACATTTTGGTGTGTGGAGACAGCCCAGGAAACAAGCTCAGTAAAGGGGGGCGCCTCCCCCTTGTCAGAATAGAAAAAAACCCAATCACTACAGCAGTCGTTCCAGTTTTTTCCCAATTTTCCCAATCATGTCGAATTCCTCAGGTGTTTTGATGTCATAATTTCAAGACAGAAATGCTATAGTCGGATAGGACTTGGAGAACGCGGCAGATTGATGTTACGTGCTCTGAGCAGTGGACTGCAACTTTACCAACAAAGCTCTGCAGCTTGTTCAGGATTCATGGAGACTCCAACAAATTATTTTGGAAAATTGTTTTGTAAAATAAGTATATCAATGCTTGACACTTGTCATTTGTCAATATTTATAGTTCTTAAAACAATAAAATCTATTCACAATTACAATGGAAAGTGATTACTCAGACAGCAGGCATTAGTCGACAAATATCGGTTTAGAACCTAAAACCTCGCAAGTTTTATTGCATTCTTGTTTCTCCTTTGCTGACAAACCGGGTGCCTTGGCACTCCGGACATCCATTGACTTCTGACTCAGAAAAGACCCTTTCTGTGAATCCTTCGACATGCATTTCCTCACTTCTTCCACGGGCAAATGTCTTAGTTGTAGAAATGCAGCTAAATCATTGATAGTAGCCTCGGGACGTTTCAAAAGGTCTTCGTATCTAACGTGATGAAATTTGAGCCTGTAGTTTTGCACTGCATCGGCGACATCCAAAAGTGGGCGGAGATATAGATAAACAGACTGACCCAGAACAGACTCAATCCCGTACATATCCTTAAGTAGTTGGAAAAACCTAAATCAAGAAAATTAAAACATAAATCAAGAAAATCCCTTCTTCCTCCATTCTTCATCGTCACCCAATCAAAAGCTACGGAACTCAGTATTGTCAACAGATGGTATCATTGTCTCAAATGTTAGCGATTAGACTTGGCAATTTTACCAGCTAAGACTAAGACAAAACTAAGCAAACCAAGTTTATTGTATGTTTCTTTAATTTATCAATTTCTTTATATACATATTTCTTTATATATAATATATATATATATATATATGTGTGTGTGTGTGTGTGTGGATTTCAGTTTTGTGGTATTAGAGGTTTAGTGTTTAACTCAATTAAGTCAACAAAAACTGCAACATGCAGTGCGCTACGTGCACATACCTTATTGTTCCATAGGGTTTCACAAGCTTTGGAAATATACTCGAATGCAAAAGTCGCTGAACGTCAGCGATTCCAGAGGTCAATAATCGAAGGATTGAAAGAATATTTTCCTCTGCATTGCTATAAAACGACATCTACAGTCTAACTAAATATATTATGCTGCAGTTGAAGAACCTCAGCCTCAAAAGATACACTCTATGTTGCTTCACACAACACGAAACAAAATTAAATTGACAAAACTGCCCAAAACTATCTGCTTTTCCACTCAAAGAAAATCCGTAGAGTTCCGGCACAGGTAAACAACACTTCCGTTCTGGATAACAGTTGGCTGTTTCCACAACAACTGGATTTTGCAGCTACATCGCCGCTGCTTATGCCTATTAGCAAGACTTCTCTGAGTTTTAAAGCGTGCTTTTGGATTTTTTTTGGTGTCTGACTGATATGCTGACTTTGCTTCCAACAGCGATCCGAAACGATCAAGATCAAAAATACTATCGCAAAACAGCCGCTAATGCGCTGATCCAAAACGAAATGCTACAGTCAAGTGGCGAATGTCTAAAACGCTTTGGGAATTTTACATTTCGACTTAAGTCCGTCCAATTTGTCATTCTATTAAATCGCTGTATTATCATTTATTTTGTTATTCTCCGTTTGTAAGTCGAGCGAAACAATAGTTGTTACAGCAAATATTTGGAAAAACTTGGAGGTTGCGCCAATCCAGTGACTGTTTGTGAGATTCTCACTTTCTGGTTATGAAGACATGCCGGACATTACTGCCAAACTGTTCGGCCACTTGAGGAAGCAATTCTGAATGTCCACACTGCGGCTTTACGACTAGCATATTCCCTGGTCCACTGCGATATCTCAAAAACTGCAGACAGGATCGTGTCACATTTTGTAGCATGTTGAGGGTCAGATCACCTCCTTTTTTAACAGTCACCATATCAACTGTGCAGGCTGGCTCGCTTAATGCAATGGTTCTGAAATCAAGTGAAATTTTATAATCGAAGTTACAAACATCAATTACAAGGCAGATACTTAGTACGAGTACGATAACAAGGTGCGTGCACTAAACAAAGTTATTACATAAACTTTGCAGTATTGATTTAAATAAAACTAGCAGAATTCCACGTGCTGTGGTGCAATTAATTGGTTTAATTGTATACCTCGCTGAAGAAGGATTGCTTTTGATATTTTCAGATACATTTTAGCTCTTGACTATTTCAGCCTCTAGACATACCTAGGAATGCAGCCCAACAGGTTTGTAATCAAGGTTGAACCGCTTCTTGGAGTATTCCAGACTAAGGTCATCGGATGCGTTTCCGCCGTAACATGGAGGCCGTCACACAGCTGTACAAATGCCCAATGTGGAAGCCTTGCCATCATGGTGGCTTTTTCAAATTGAGCTACAAACATGAATGGAATCGCATTGGATTGGAAATCTGTAAGTCGGAAATCCGGCGAATAAACCAAATATGTCCATCTTTTGGAAACCTGGTATACTGTCCAGTGCCCGCACAACAATCTAAAAGAAAACAAAGTAAATACAAGGTTTTGTAGTGTGTTGTTTTTCATATTTTAGAACAAGGCCGGTTCCCATTATTTTATCACAGCCCAGTTTATGCAGTACATTTGAAACAAGTCAAACTCGATTTAGAAATGTCAGGCCTACTTGATTAAATACTGTTACCTGACTGTGATTAGCCGGGTTAAAAATTGTTAATAAGCTTCAGAGGCTTTCAGCAATTATGCACAAAGTTAGAAAACTTTAAAATACTTGAAAATAGGATTTTAAAGACATCTTCTTAGGATGGCTTTATTCTTTGTCTTGATGTTTGTTCAGTAACCTTCGAAACACTCCCTCTCATCTTTAAGTATCTACAAAGCAGCTTTAGACAGTTGACTATTATTATTGATATGATTCTCCCCACGTGTTTTAATAGACTCTCAGCTCTTATTAACTGAACTTTCCATTATTTATGCTTATTTCACATTCTTGAATATTAAACCCTCCTAGCTATTTTCACTTATGCGCCTAGTTTAGGCAATAGTGTAGTATGCACAGTATTAACAGTATGGTGGAAATATGTCATTGCATTAAATTAAATCATGTACTTTTACTGAACGTACAAATTACTGAATTATTGTAGCTGGCTGTCGTCTACAGAACAAATCCCTTTGTTTGCTTGCATGTTTGTTACCTAGGATAGGTCATTATATTTTGAAATCTATAGTCAACGACTTCGATCATTTTCACTACAATACACCCCCACGTGTTCAGGAAAACAAGTAAAAATATTGGAATTAGAAACCAAACTGACGGAGGTATTCAAGTTCAAGACTACAAAACTTGAAATTTTCAGCGAAAAGCCCTCACAGACCGTGTAGAGAAAGTTGGCTAAATCTCACGACAGAGAAAACTTAGAAGGTTGCTTCAAAATGCAAACATGTACAAAGACACGAGATCTTTCAAATCAGATTAAAAATAACTATGCAGCTGCTGCCCATCTGTCAGAAACCAGCAAAGAGTCCGAAATGTCAAATCTATGAAGCGGTCTATGGTCTATGGTGGGTCTTAGAACAAAATGGAGTAACTCTGGAAAGTTTCACCAAATTTTAACTTGATTAAGGCTCTGAGCAGCAACACTGCCACCAAAAGTAATCACCACCTTAACACTGATCCAGATCATCGATGTCGTCTTTGGCGTGCTCTATAAAACAACAGAAATGACGTAAAGCAACTCCCCCTTAAATGCTTGAAGAAAACTAATAAACTGATACTTACTCTGAAGGATCCGCAAACCGCTCATGATCACAAATAAAATCATGGATTTGTGGCGTATCAATAATCACTAGTTTGAATTTCCACCTGATTTTCAGAATCTGGCAAGATTGCTTGAAATAGTTATCCCTTTTCAAGCGTGGCAGCATTCCAGCCTCAAATAGTTGTGTTGAATGTTTCTGAGTGCCATTTAAGATCAAAAAGATTCTCGTCAATTGCAGATATAGCCGACGAAATACAATATATGCAAGAAAGCGGATAATGGTCAGCATATCCTAAAATAAGCTTAGCTGTTAACGCAATAGACGAAAATAATTGGCAAACGCTCTTTAAAAACTCTCCGCTTTATCGTTGTCTTAACTGTTTGTGAAATTGCTGCTGAGCTGGCACGGCTCCTACCCTAGAGCATAGACAAGTGGTTTGCAAGTACCTTAAAAATTGCCGTTTAAATTATGTTTACATAAGCTTGGTAACTGCTTGAAATGTCAGTTTGAATACACGGTTCTTACTTGAGGAAAAGCAAATAGTGCAGTACCTTGCCAGCGTTTGCAGCAGTTAACCGGACGAAATTTTCATATCTGTGACCAAACAGCCTGCCCGCTGGCTGTAGTTTTGAAGACCGAAGACGAAGACAGTTTGTAAAACATGTATCATCATAATTTAAAGGTTGAGTTGTAAAGGTTTGGCAGGCAAGCTCCTTAAATTAGGATTCAGTTATCTTATATTATATGAATATTCTTCTGTGGGCCACCGGTCAACGGCATACCGTTTTCCCACTTGGCAGACAAGCAAGAACTCAGTCACTTAGAACTAAATTATGTTTAGAATAAAGTAAATAACTGAGGACTTACACTTGAATTTGCAATATAAAATTTTTACAACTTACATTTGAAATTACATTAGGACTTTAAATTCCGAAAACTGGCAAAAAAGATTAGTGATGAGCAACGAACCTGTATGCGTCAAAGACATGTGACTGACTCTCCACCTTAGACATTTCTTTCCAAGCTCACATAAATTTGGTTTTGCTTAAGGTGGTGATTCCTTTTGGTGTCATCAACTTTGAAACGTTATTACTCATTCATTATTTGGAGTTAGAAACCCATCTTAATATCAAACTGTAGCTTTAAATTTTCTCTTTTTAATGAATACAATGAAATTAATTTTGGTTTTTCGAAATTATTTTACTGTATTTTAGAAGGAAAATAATTTTCCGGATTTTTTGCAGGCTGAAATAAATTTTTTCGGGAGACGTCGGTTATATCAATCGATACATCTGTCAAATAGCTGGGGACCCTTTTTTAATTATTGAGAAATCGCTCTTCGTTGTGGAGAAATTAGCAAAGAGGTATGCGCAACCTGGATTTTGTCTACTTTTCCAAACTTTGGCAAGCGACCATGTTCGCTAGAAAGCCGCAATCGGGGCAACTAAAAAAGGGTCTCGGGGTAATTTAGTACAGAACGCATCTGCAAAATGGCAGTCCTTCACATTGCATAGGGATGCTCCACAATTCCCAGAAAAAAATTGGTCGTGTTTTTGAAAAAACTACATTTTTTAAAACTACAGCTAGTAGGATAGCAATTGGATAACGATCATGTCGCAGATAATTGGCCTCTGTAGGGCCTTTAAAATGATACCCTTGGTTTGATATTGCGGCATGTGTAGCTCGATAAATAATGGATTATTTGATTTCTCCAGAAATGACAAGTTTTCAATGCCAAAATAAGAAAATCGGTTATATCTCACGATAGCGAAAAGCTAGAAGGCTACTTTAAAAAGCAAAAATGTAGAGCATAACGAGATCTTTCGAATGAATGTAGTTACAACTATGCAGCTGCTGTTCAACTGTCACAAATTGGCTAAAACCGACTTGCACGCAAATGTTGAATTTTGAACCGGGATTGCGCAGAGGGTGTTAGAACGCTAAAATAAGTGTTTTTGGAAAGTTTCGTAAAATTCCGACTTGGTTTGTGCCGTAAACTAACAGAAAGCACCAAAAGGAATCACCACCTTAAGTAGACTTTACAATATTCTAGCCACCAAGCTGCAAACATTTTTCCTGCTGCGCCTCGGCGCAGCAGGTCTACTATAATCGGTTTTAAAGTGCAGTTAACACAGCGGCAGTGATATTTATATTTCATCCTATAAAATACACACGCTATGTGTTGTGATTTTTCTCTACGTTGATGATATGCAAATTAGTCTTTTGTAGAAGAATAAGAACATCATTTAACTTTGATGGCTTGTACACAATGCAGGAAATGAATGCAAGAGTAAAAGTTTTCAGTTTTCAATTTCCTCGGCTCCGCAAACATTTTTTATGGCGGCACAAACAAAAAATTTGTTTGCAAAGTTTTACAGCATTCAAACTCGTAATGAATGCATAATTTGTTATTACATATATTATTGATACATATTATCGTTCGCAATATACGTCTATAATATTGCCTTGTGTCAAACAGACTTGGGGAAAGGGACTAAAGGAAATGTTTAGAAAATATTGCAAAACAGGAACGTGACTTACAGAAATTGCAGTGTTCTAGGAAACCTCTACGTTCTAAGTTTGCAAACGGAAGTGCATTTAAATTTGGACAAGGTTACTAAACGTGTAGTCCCGTGAAGCACAAAGCTTACGGTTAAAGCTAATACACTTTTTAGGCTACAACTATGCTCGCAGCAGGTCCATAGTTGCCAATGGGTAACTATTTCGTTCTGTTTAATTGTGCAAAAATCTAGATTAATTTTGCACACAACTATTGCTTGTTACAAAATTAGGCAGTGGCATAGAACTTGTCTTATATTCTTCAAAGCGCAAAAACAAATTAATTTATGCAACTTGAATCAATCATGCATGCAACTATTAATCAAACCATGCAACCAAGTACTATCAGATCACATCCTATTGCTGACAGCGTGCGTTAGCAGTTATACATGTTGGTTTCGAATTCCG
Organism: Trissonchulus latispiculum; assembly: GCA_030248195.1. Lineage (NCBI taxonomy): Eukaryota > Metazoa > Nematoda > Enoplea > Enoplida > Ironidae > Trissonchulus > Trissonchulus latispiculum. Next base: position 65,479 of record JASAND010021648.1, read on the forward strand.
GTTTCAGCTCATTTCTAGTTGTAACTATGAAACCGACCTGGAGGTTATGGATACAACTGAACAAGACGCGCACACTGCAAAAAAGCCATATGTGATGTTAGCCACATCGTAAAAGTTTCGCATTTTCAAAAGATATTAACATTTACTATTAATGTCAAGGAAACAATTTACAACAAATTGATTGACAGTTCTTAATCGACAACAAACTACGAAGTACAGCTGTTTGGCCTGTGTGCATTTAATCTTATTTGCGGTTTGATAATTTGACAGCGCAGCATAAATTCTGTAAATTACAATTTAGCGCAAGCAGTCAAAGAAGTTCAAGTATTGCAAAGATCTCGAGCTTTTTATCTCGTCTAAATGCGAGATACCTATTTTCGTTTCTAGCTCTAAATAAACTGTGTATCCTCAACACTTCTCCACAACTCAACTCAACACAACACTCAACACAAAATCTTCAGTTTGTGCTCAGCACAGCCCTCACAAGTATAGTCTGGCAAACTTAAACTGGACCAATAGACTGAATTTTGTGGTGAGTTTATTATTCAAATGAAAGAACGAACGAAAGTCAAGTTAGTTATAACAATGAATATATTTTCTGAAAGCTCGGAAATCAGAGATTTCAAAAATTGTAAAAAATTTAAAATCGTAATATTTAAACTTTCATACATTTAAAAACTGTAGTAAAAGTAATAAACGAAAAGCAGTCGAGTTTGGTATCAAATTAAAGGACTCGTTCTGGAGAACACGAAAACAGAGAGAAGGAGAACACTGAAACTGTAACCTGTTTGAAAATGGAGCTGAAACTGAAACTGAACAGACCAGAGTAAACATCACTACCTAAATCCACTTATTTTGTTCAACTTGAGTAATAAACTCTCCACAAAATTCACTCTATGGTCCAGTTTAAGTTGGCGATAATGATGGTTTTTTGCACGAAGGGGGCCACTAGCTGGCGATTTATCACCGTGGATAAAAATTTGCCAAGCTTCATTTTATACAAAAGGGGTAATTGTTTTTTGCAATTCTTTAAGTAAAATTCTGGTGGAGGCGCATTATTTCTGATTTAATAAATTTCAGAATTGTCCTTCTCTCAACGTCACCCTTAGCTAAAGTAAAACCTACATCCTGACACAATATGCAAAATAGTTTCTGTGAGTAGATGTCAGTTGACTAGTTGACTATATTCTACTGCAGAACCACAGCTAACAAGAGAACCCCCTTAAAAGTGTTTGGCCTAGCAAATACTGATGACTGTTGTTGCACAGTCAGGCAAACAGTAATGGGTACTTAAAGATTGCAAGATTCGCATAAACGCAATCTTATTCCTTCCGAACTTTTTTTAAAAATGAAACTAACTTAACCAAATTTTCAGATATATTGTTCCTTTTTAACTTTTCAATACCAGTTACTTATTTTTAGGTCAGAAAAGATAAGATATGTCTTGAATGATATATCACACCCAAGGGTAGTAATTGATGCCATCCGCATCAGCCATAATTTTAGTAAGCCTGGCCTGGTTCTCGTCGGTCAAGCCAGTGGACAACGTGCAAGGTCCAGTCCAGTTATCTTGTATTTCTAATGGGTTAATTGTTCTAAAGAAGTTCGAGCAGATTGTTCAAAAGCAGTCATGGCATACTCGATTCTAGTTTGACCTTTCAAGATTATCTGGAAAGGGTCGTAGAACAAAGAAGCACTCCATAGCCTCTGTACTGTAGACACGACGTCGATATGTTATTCCTTTAAGATCCAAATTGTTTTGGTTCCTGGTGCACCATTCTTGCTTTTTTATTTGTTTCTTTATACTTTTCTTTTTTCTTTGTCAATTAAGTGACTTCTGTCTGCTTAAAAGTGTTTCCGAAGTTAATTCCTGTATTTAGACGAAGCAAAACAGTATCATTCTGGGTCTCAATCTTCATTGGGATTTTGTGAAAATAACCCTCTTGCATAAAATATGTGCATACACTTGTGATCTCTTGTACAACATTCAATACATCACGTAAACATGTAATATATATCTTTGAAATTCTTTGGATGAAAGAAAATCTTTTCCAAATCAGGAAATCTTAAAAAATTGATTATGTCTATTAATCCGGATTTCATTAGTAGAATGCAATTAAAGGAATCGTCTTTGAGGAATATTTCTCATCCTCTAAATCACAGAATGGCCCAAAAACAAAGAAAATCCGTCAAGTTCGTATTTTGATTAACTTCGATACGATTTCCAAAGTTCTTAGGTTTAGCCCCTTTGGTTTTTGTCGCTAATTTCAGAACATCTGTTTTCTCAATGTTTGAAAGAAACTGCTTCACTTTCGTGAAGGTGTATTCGTTTTAGCCCTGTAAACGTCTCACAGTTCGGCACGGTTATGATAGAATTAGTCTTTCAGCTTTATCTTCCTATACATGCACACCAGTCAAAGGTGAGACTATATATCCAATCTCATGTACCGGCCAGGTTGAGGTATCCACAAAGACCATCTGCACAACTAAACACGATCAGACCGCGGAAAAGAGACCAACGGCAGCACACTTTTATTCTTCTTGCTAGCCCGCGTTCATTCCAGATTGTTCATGTAAATGCTGTTTTATATTTTTTCGGTGGTTTGAAAGCAGTCCTGTTTCCGTGCTCAAAGCAGCCAGAGACGTTTTGATGACTCATCATCATCACTCATCGTTGATTTTGGCTATTAAGTCGTGGGTTTTTCGTTGTTAATTAGGGGAATACAGCCCGTTTTATTAATCTGTAAAAAACTGTGCGTGCATTACCAGATGTTTAAAGTGTTGGGTTCATATGCAAAAACACAGCGACATAAAACAACTACTGTTTAGACTTTCAGAACTGCAGAAATCACTAATTAACGTGTTTGTGAAGCCTATTTTTGCTGAATGTCAAATAAAGGACTAGATCCCAGAGCTTCACATATCTTATTGCACTCATGCTTCTCTGCTTCTGTCAAGCCTGCGGACTTTGGGCTCCGGACATTCATCGACTTCCTACTAAGAATTGTTCCATCCTGCGAATCCTTCGACATGCATTCTCTAATTACTTCCATAGGCAGATCTTTTTGTTTCAGAAACGCAGCTAATCCAGCTATAACAGCTTCGGGACTGCTGACAAGGTCTTCGTATCTGACATGATGAAACTTGAGACCGTAGTGTTTTTCCGCATCGGCAACGTCCAAGTGTGGACGGAGGTAGAGGTACACAGCTTTACCCAAACGGATTTGATGCCATACATATCCTTCAGCATAAGGCAAAGTCTAAAAATAAAAATATAGGAAACATCTGCATCTTCTATGCTTTTCTGGCAGAGAAAAAGCTGTGGAATCTCAGAGCCGGCAGAAGATAGTTTTTTTGAGATTAGTTCTTAGTTATTGCATGAGTTTGTATTTAGAAAAAGTAGGAGACAGCTCTTATTAGTGACTGCAACTGGCCTGATATTCGCCTTCCAGCCTGGCTTAATCTTAATCAGTCTGGCTTCACTGGCGTGTGCGCAGAGTTGAACATGAATTCAATTTCTTTGTCCGCGACCGCACTAGTCGGGAACGCGACCGCAATCCGCATGCGATTTTTTATGACTGCAAACTGTGAGTTATAAGCCTTAAATTAGGCTAAAATCTATTTTTCTTTTGTTTAAAATATGTTTAAGGTATTGGTAGTATTTTTGTTAGAGCAATTGAAAACTGCAAACAAATTCTTTTCGCTGCAGTATTAGGCCCTTCGGTCTCTGTGTACGGATTCTTTTCTTCTATTTAAGGCTAGAAGTTTCCAACCGGTCCTGCATGCAGCATGTACTGAAAATATGGTGAGAATATGGCTTAAGAGGCTGCATGATTGTAACCCATCGTATGCTTTATATCATTTATATAATCATCATCTAATCTTATATAGAATCAGTTAAAACTATCAATATAGCTCATTTTCGTGATGCATAGCAATCCGGACCGGAACTGTCCCATGATTTAGCCAAAGCAAGAACATTCCTTTTTTAGCCAAAGCTTTAAATTAGAATGTTATAACCTCAGTTACATAAATCCAAGGTTTAGACATTGACAACTAAATCTCTTCAATTCAAGATAACAGGATGACATCTTTTTAGCATTTATATTTTTAAGTCACTTTCCTTCATTACATAACATTTCCCCCTCTTGAGTGTCTTCACAGGAAGACACGGCGTTCATAACACCTTGTCCCGGGATTGTATTAACGCGCCGGTGGCAAACGCCAACGCTGAGGCCGTTCAGCCGGCACGGGCTGCGGGTAGTTATGGGGTTCAGAATCGGCGACCAATTCTTGCTGGGCTGCCGGAAAATCTGGATACGGTGCCTCGGTACGTCGGCTCCCGATAAACAAAAACTCATCGGGGTCGGTTACTGGAAGGTTCTCGGAAGACCGATGGGACAGCTCACCTTTGTGTCGTATCCAAGTTCGTCCGTCAGACAAACGAACCATGTACAAGATTGAACCCAAGGTTTAATACACCGCAGGAACCCATTTCCTTTCTTTCCCTGGGTAATTACGCGCCCAGACTGCACCAGATAGATTTCTTCCTCGATCGGCGATACGTTCAGCTTTAGCTTGCTTCCCTGACAATGTCAACCTGGTACGGAATTCTCTTCCAAACATTCGCGAAGACGGAGTGACGCCGGTTACAGAATGAGGGGTGCTTCGGTAGGAAAGGAGGAATCTATTCAGTCTTTGAGGTATCTCGCTCTTTGGCAGGTTTGATTTTCTCATAGCATTCTTGAATGCACGAACCATTCAGCTTCTCCATTTGACGAAGGATGATAGGGAGGACTGAAATGGTGATTTATTCCATTATAACGGCAAAATTCTTTAAAATCCAGTGACGAAAACTGTGGACCGTTGTCACTAACCAAGGTACGGTGAATACCACGCTGAGCGATTAGACCGGAAAGGACCAGGTAGTAGTTGACAGTAGTTGGTTGGTTGTTGGTAGTAGCCGTTGACTTCATTTCTATCACATCCGCCCATTTTGAGAAGCTGTCGATTGTTATCCGCCACATTCTTTCTAGGGCCTGCGAAATCGACGTGCATTCGATACCAAGGTACAGATGGAGGGGACCAAGTTCCAGATACATTCTTGGCGAGCATGTTTTGAGTTTCTCACAAATGTAGCATGATTTCCCAATTTCTTCAATGAAGTTGGATAAGCCAGGCCACCAGAAATGCATTATCCTGGCTGAAGTCTTCATTCGGGAAATCCCTTGGTGTGTGCTGTGAAGTTCACTTAACATGGAGCTTCTTAGCGATCTTGGTACAATCACTCTGGAATCCCATACTATGCAACCGTAGATAGACGCTAGTTCGTGATGTTTGGCAAAATACGGTTTTAAGGATTGTTGAGCCTTGCTTAGTCGTGATGGCCAACCGGCACTGATATACCCCAGAACAGATCTTAGATCTTGGTCGTTGTTGGTGGCTTTCGCGATCGTCTTCACGATGCACCGGCAACTGCAACAATGCATGCGCAAAAACTGAGTTAATTTCATCGTCCTCTTCATTTGTTTCGGCTTTAGAATCTGCATGCTGTGGAAACCTTGAAAGGAAATCAGCGTTGGAATGTAGTTCAGACTTGCGGTACACAATATTGTACGAATGAGATTTGACAAACAAGGCCCATCTCTGGAGTCGTCCCATGACAATAGGAGTAGCTCCGGCTGGGTTGAAAATACTTGTTAAGGGTTTATAGTCAGTAATGAGGTCGAAATTCCGGCCATAAACGTATTGATGGAATTTCTTTAAATCCTAAAACTATAGAAAGACCTTCTTTTTCAATTTGGGCATAGTTTCTGAGGTAAGCGTGCGCGAAGCAAAAGCGATTGGCCGCTCACTTCCGTTCTTGTAGCGATGAGAAAGCACGGCGCCCACACCAACCTTCGAAGCATCACAGGCAAGAACCACGGGAAGTGTCATATCAAAATGAGCCAACACATTCGGTCCAGATAACGCTTGTTTATTAGTTTCGTATGCGTCGTTTTATTATTGACTCCAAACCCATTGAGTCCCTTTCTTCCTTAAGTCGTTAAGTGGTGCCGCGATTGTAGCAAGGTTGGGAATGTAGTCGCGGTAATAGTTGACCAAGCCCAAGAAAGAAATGAGCTCCTGTAGATTCTTTGGTTGAGGAGCTTTCAGATGGCTTCTTTTTTCTTTTCGGATGGTTGAACTCCAGCTTCAGTTATTATGCGGCCCAAATAATTTACTTAAGGCATCATAAACTCACATTTGGCAAGACCCAGTCGAACTCCGTGTTTCCTGAGTCGTTGAAAAGCTTTGCGTAAGTTTTCCAAATGTTGTGTTTCGGATTCACCAGTCACAATCACATCATCAATGAAAACGGCCACGCCGGGAATACCAGATAAGATCAGCTCCATCGTTCGTTAGAACACCGCAGGACCTGAAGATATTCCGAATTGAAGTCGTTTACATTTGAACAAGCCTTTGTGGGTATTGATACAGGTCAAAAGTTGGCTTCTTTTCCAATTGTAAGTAAGCTTGTGAAAGGTCTAGCTTAGTGCAAGTTTACCTTTCTGCAGTTTTTTCCATCAGTTCAGGAAAAAGCGGAAGTGGATGCTGGTCCACTTGTAGTATTGGATTTATTGTCACACTGTAGTCTCCGCAAAGTCGAATGCCCACTCAGAAAATGGCACACTTCCAATGACGCCGTTTTTCTGCAAATCATCTAGCTCTTCTTCACTTTAGGCCGCAATGCAAATGGAAGCGGTCTTGGACGATGAAAGACAGGAAAAGCGTTTGGCTTCAGATTAATCTTGGCCGACGGAACGCCAGTCACTTTTCCCAATCCGGGTGCAAAGAGGTCAGAAAATTCTTTAACTAAAGATTGGACTCTGGCATTCTTCGTTTCCGTTTTCAGCATATGCGTTTTTTCCGTAATGAAACATTTAGCCATGTCGAATAAAAGGATTTTATCCAATCGCGCCCCAACAGCGCGGGACCATTAACTTTAGCAACGAGAATGGGAAGGGAACATTCTTCACCAAAAAGTTTGGCTTTCACTTTAATTTCACCAAGGATAGGAATGGTGGTACCAGTGTGACTTTTCAATCTAACCATACTAACTTCCAGAGGCTGACGGTTCAAATCTTTGATCCAGTAAGATTCAGACAACACTGACTGTCCTGCTCCAGTATCCAGTTCCATAGGAGCTTCTTTACTATCTAGCGATGGGGTGACAACGAAAGGTTTACTTTTATCATTTGCAGTAAGGATATAGAACACTGGATTCTCATCCGCAGAATCTTCTCGCGATAGGCTTTTGTCGATAGTAAAATGAAGCTTGTTTCTGTCGCTGCCAGCCGCTCTGCTTTTCCCATACGCTCGTTTCTTGTAGCGACTGGACAATGGAATAGCTTGAGTTGAGTCGGAGGATCTGCAGGCAGGAGAAATATGCCCCGTTTTGCCACACTTGTGACAGATTGCATCTTTCAATCGGCAGTTAGAAGCAGAATGGTTTGCTCTATCGCACCTGTAACACACTTTGCTTTTGCTTGACGAAGCTGTCACTTTATGTGCATCGGCTCTTTCAGTTTCCACTTATAGCAGCTTGGATTGTTCGCAAGCTGGCTCGATTGCTACTGCAATGGTAGTAGCAGACTTTAGAGTTAGTTCGGGTTCGGAGGGCAGCCGCCGTTGGACGGTTTCGGACCGGATGCCGCATACCAGGCGGTCTCGCAAAGTATCTTCCAATTCATTGAAATCACAATACTTTGCCAAAGATCTCAGCCTTGCGATATATTCAGTAACGGATTCGCTTAGCTGCTACTGCTTAGCAGAGTGAAAACGATAACGTTCAGTAATGACATTTGGTTTAGGCTTTAAATGTGATCCGAGAGTGTCCACCAGAGTATTAAAGTCAACGTCAGTAGCTTTCCTCGGGGCAATCAAATTCTTTAGTTAAGAATAATCATCAACGCCCAGAGAAGAGAAGAAAACTGCCTTTCTCTTCTCGGGGTCATTGACATCGGTAGCCAAAAAATTGAATTACAAACGTTCTACAAAGTTCTCCCAAGATTCACTGCTGGGAGTAAAAGGTTCCGATTTCCTCGTCGCCATTCTTAGAATCTCAGTTACATAAATCCAAGGTTTAGAAATTGACAACTAGATCTCATCATTACATATTCAAGATAACAGGATGACATCTTTTTAGCATTCATATATTTAAGTCACTTTCCTTCATTATATAACATAGAATCACACACGCAGATTCCTGTTCCACGGCTTTTTGATTGGTACGAATGGAGTATACTAATTTATGTTCATGCTAATTGTCACCTGACCAAACAGGTGCAAATTCAAAAAATATTTGACAGCGGTCATTCAATCGCAGCACAGTGCACAGACGTGAACATATCAACTCTTTCGCATTCACCCTCCATAGATAGCTCACCAAAATCCACTGACACCCAGAAATTAAGAAATTTGCTGAATTGAAATTAAACAATATTTTAGCCTGACCCAATTGAAAAGCCGAAACTGGCAGCAGTGACCGATAGTTGATGCAGCCTGTACAATCATGCACAACATTTTAGCAGATTAAAGCGAAATGAACAGCAACTGTAAAGCTGATAATCCATCCAAAGACGGAAACCACATATTGTAATGACAAAAAACTAGAAATTTGGGAATTTTTACTGCAAATTGGCTAAAATCGCGGCGACCACAAATGCCTCTATTAATAAGAATCTGCGCTCGTTGCGGTCAATAAAATTTGACCACTACCTCGACGCCGGCGTATCCCCAGGACCGACCGCGTTCAACTCTGCGTGAGTGGCCTGATAGCGGGAGCCCGCATGGTCAGCAATTCAGCATGATGAGTTCAAAACCCATTAGCGACCTCCCCGGCATAACGACTGTCCATTTAACGTCCCGCTGCTGAATAGATCAGCTTAAGAAACTAATCGCAAGTTTCCCATGACGGCTACGTCGGTATGTCCGCTGGCCTAGATATTGTAGGCGGCACCGTAGACCCCAAACAGGCTTTTCAGTCCAGCGACATTTATTAGTAAAGTCTATTTTAAGCCTGGAACATGCTCAAAACGTTATGGTCAAAATATCAGGGCTTGGCAACGTGTTAACATTTTGCAAGACAAGTATTTTTCATATCTTAAATATGACAATTTGAGCGTCACTAGCGGAGCTTCTTGTATTTTCCACAAAAGTAACTTTTGTATATTTTACCGGTCTCTCGAACAGTAAAAATTACATGAGGTTCCTGTAGAAAAAACAAAATATTAAGAAACCTGTAGTTTTTCGCAGGAGTTTCCTGTAGAAAGTACTAAAGAAACCTGTAGCTTTGTTCGAATTTTACGGCAATCCTAAATCAGATACCGAACATGTAGTTTTTACAAGGCAAAACAATTTGCAATTTTTACTGGAGCGACCTGTTAATGAAAAAAGGGAGGGGGGAAGTGCAAGGAGGGGCGGCCGCTCCCAGAATATTTTCGGCAGGGAGCGGCCGTTACAAAAAATCACCCACGGGGTGTTGAAAGACTGAAAAATTGTGATCGCTGTCGCCCTTATATACTCAGTTGGCGTTATTAGCGTATCTAGAAATAACATGTAAAGTAAGCCTGTGAAACAGTGAAAAGTACAGGTTTCATTACTATTAAATACTAGACATATTTGTAATCCATTTTACCAAAGCATATCTGATAACATTACCAACGATGTCCTGTAGATATTATAAAACTTAACCTGTATTTTCTACAAAAGCTTTTGTATTTATCTGCTACAAAAGTGATTCCTGTAGTTTGTACAGGAACATTTCTAATAGTGTATGTTGCTAAGCCCTTTTTATCACTCAGCATCACATCCCGTTAGGACCATATAAAGCTTACATAATCCCATCTCAATATATAAAGCTTATCCAAAGTGTAATTTTTTACAAATCTGACAACTATTTAAGGAATTTGAAAAATTGATAAATCCCTTACATTTCAAATAATTTTGTTTGAAAGAAGTTTTGTTGCCTACGTTTGAAGAGATCGCTTGGCGGAAGCAGTTCATTTCTACGTAGTTACAAACAAGAAATTCTCACTACTATAGTGCTATATAAATTATTACAGTACTCCTTTCTGGCCCAAGCTATAGGAATTTGATTCATCGAGAACGCCAATTTTCGCAAAAATATGACAATACACACTGATAATCCTCCCAAGAGTATTGCATTAGGAATCGTTAATGTATATTTAATTGTATATGGACATACGAGTATCCAATAAACTTAACAGTGCGTCTATCAAATGATCGTGACTAGACCATCATAGCGAGATTCTGTGGAACCAACCTAGCGGGGATTAAGCACAAAATCATTCTACGAAAATGAGCTGACTTGGTTGGAATTTTGCTGTCCAGGTTTTGGTGAAAAATGTTTCTGGGAAAACAAGCTGACTTAACAGGAAACTGCCCAGAATTAAGGCTAAAATAGTGATGAATTACATAAGTGCTCTGTAGTGGTTCTGTGAAAATATTTGAAGGTTTTTATTCTGAAATTATCTAAAATCGGTGTTATCTTGACAAACGTTCAACGTAAGTTGTCCTTTTGCGTACGGTCCAATGCCGATGTTAGCTAATACTTCAAATTCACAAGTTTAGGTGTTCAAGTGCATCAGTTGAGTTATTGGCTGCATTGTGGGTGTTGGTATCCCTATATTTACGGCCTGTCTATTACCTACTGTATGCAATTCTCGGGAAACGCCAGCGTTCAAGTTTTATAGATTTTTGAAATATTTTTGATTTTTCTATCAAACTATTTGCAGCCTGTATTTAGATTTGTACTTAATTATTTTTGCCCATTCTTTTTATTTTGTGCAAAATTAATACACGCCACCAAACGGTTTAATGAATTTCATGTAGTTTGTCAGGGTAATCGTATGAGTTGAGAAGCACACTCCCAAATCTGCAATTTTTTATTCTGTTTCGAGATAACTCATTCTTATCTGTACAGTTGGAATCTTGCTGATAAAACTTTAGGCGCCGATGTTTCCGCCAAATCCTACTGACTCGGCAGGAATCACGCCGTCTGCGCTAAGGCTTTCAAAATTTCCTGGAATTCTACTCATAAGTTTTTCATAGGTCTCATCCGCGAAATCTCGCTATAATGGTGCACTCAGAAAATTTTGATAGACGCACAGTCAACTTGCACATACCTTATTGCCCCATAAGGCTTCAAAATTCTAGGAAATACGCCAAATTCTATGAGTCGGTAAACATCAGCAGTTCCAGTGGTCAGCAATCGAAGAATAGAGAGTATGTTTTGCTCTGCACTTCTAAAAAGTTGACATATACAATCAACATGCATCGTTGTGGTTTACCTAAGTTTCACATAAATTGGTATCTCTAACCTAGCCTTTTCGCCATGACGAAATGTCGCAAAAATAAACAAATTGCTTTGTTTAACAAAGGCTCTATAAAATCGCCTCATGAAGTGTGTATGGACTACATGCTGTGCAACTGGATAGGTACTCTGTTTTCACGAATCAGAAATCTCCGTAAAACTGAAATTAAGTATTGGACTAAACTGAAAACTAAACTAAAATAGTGGCTGAAATTGTGAAAGTAAAATGCCTAAAATGGAAACAGAATACTTTCAGTTCTATTAAACTAGAAAATTGCTTTAACTCAAATAACTGCGTTTCGAATAATGTTCATCTGAAAACGGCACTTTTACACAATGATAAATCTGAATCTTGCAGCTTTCTGGAAGGCTTAGCAATGCCATTAGCCATGCAAAGATTGACAGGAAGCACACTGTAAACCAGGCCCACCTCTAAGTATATCCTACCTACTACACAACAAATGAACAATCTCTGCTCATAGCTTAGTTACTATTACCAAGAGTACATAATATGAGAGTGTGCCACTAGGCACACTCTATGTTATCAGAGGAAAAACTGCTCTGCTCGCTAACGGCTCACCCCCCCCCCGCAAATCAGACCCCAGTGACCACCCCCGCAAATCAGTACCTAGTCGAAACGGGAGTACGCTCACTCGCTCTATGTTTATGTGCTTAAGCTCGAAAACACAAGCACTGCGTGCGCGAATTGCGTGCGCGAATTTCGTGCATGCTTCGAGCTTTAGAACACAAACATAGCGCTCAAATTCTTTAAAGTGGTGGGTCATTTGCGGGGGGAGGGGCGTTAGCGAGCAGAGCATAGTTTTTGCTCTGATAACATAGAGTGTGCCTAGTGGCACACTCTTATATTATGTACTCTTGCTATTACCTTCTTGCTATGAACACATGGTGGACACCGTTGCCAAACTGCTCAGCAATTTCTGGAAGCAACTCTGAATGTAAAGCCTGAGTTTTCACGACCAATGTATATATTTTCTGGTCCACAGATGTGTCTCATAAATTGTAGACAGGATCGGGTAACATTTTGCAACATGTCCGGCCGCATATCTCTTCCCTTTTTAATAGTCACAATGTCAATTGTGCATGCAGGATCGTTCAGTGAAATAGTTCTAAAATCAAATTGAAATATCATATTCGGCTTAAAGTATTTAAAGCAACTGCTCTTTACCATAATCTACAGAATTCACCTTTATTTAATTGAATACTAAATAAGAAAATAAATAAATAAATAACTTGCACAGGTTAATGGTGACTCTGAAATTCAATTTGAGAAGTCGAGGCAGATACCCTTTAAATCTTGTCACTCTGATGTCCAGGCGACATTAGTGAGGGAGGGTCATATTAAGGTGGTGGTAACCCCTTGTGCAGTGCTTTTGTGGTGATGTTTTTGAAACGCTACAACTTTCGCAATTTTGGGAGTTGAAAAGAGCTTTATACATCATTTTAAAGCTTATAATCCGGACATTCACAGGAGTTTACCAAAGTGGGAAAATTAGCAAACATGTTCTGAAATGGCTAATATAGACCAAAATATTTTGAACATCGATTTCTCAAGACTGTGGAATCGGCCAAACATTATTTTTGTGCCATGATATGAATGACATGTGGGCCGAGGGGCATGTTTGGATTTTTCTCAACAGGTCCCAGTGCTCCAGAACATCTGCCAAGCGTGCGGTGACAAAAACTTTCGCAACTTTGCATTGAGTTTTCTGGGGACGTTTTAGCTCAAACCGAGACAAATGTCCCCCCGCAATAATGCGAATTCTCATCCTGCCAAAAATCGAGCGAATCCATTGGGTAGTCTTTGAGAAATCGATGTCCAAAACAAAATAATC
>JASAND010021649.1:0-29226 GCA_030248195.1 Trissonchulus latispiculum
TACTTCAGGGAGTGTTGGCTCTTGATACAATAAGTAAAGTCAATCGTACGACACCGTGGATAAGAACACATCAAATTTTTACAGATCAGTTGTGTATTTTGTTGTATAAATGCTATGTACAGTGAGCCGATAGCGAAGACTATACCGGTTTACAGGAGCTTTATACATTTGTTTCTAGTATTTCAGTGTTTCAAAACTGGTATATGCCAAATATATACCACCTAATTCAACTTTAAAGGGGAGAACTTTAGCTCTATAAAGTGTTCAGATACCTTAAATTCGGTGTTTGAACTGGCAAAATTAGATTCAGGCAGGATATCTGTAACCAAACATTACATGAAGCTATATATTGATATTACGCAAAACGGTGAGGATTTGTTCAAAGACTTGGGAATAAAAGTAAAAAGTCTGTAGGCAAAATGGTATGATGTCGTGATGTTAACCCGTTGAAACCACGGCAGCGAGCGTCAATATGAGCCCAAGAGAAACGTAGCGGCTCATATTAGCCAGTTACATCTTGTCCTTTACCGATTTAGATGCTGGCTCATATTAGACGTTTTAAATCTTGTCCTTGACACATTTAAATGTTGACCCTCCTAGCTCATATTGCATTTTACATGCGACTGCAAGGAGCATTTTTCCTACTTGTATATATATATATACAACATTTTCAAATGACCATATGACCTCAATTTTAGTACAAAAACTAATATATTTTGATGCAGTTGTACTAAAAACAACCTGGGCTTTTTATAGGCGAAAAAAAGTGGGGGTGGGGAGAGTGGGGGGGAGCCCCCCCCCCCCACGAGGGGGGGGGGACCCAAAAGGGGGTGGGGGGAATCTAAAGTAGTCTAAAATCGCTAAAAATGCGGTAAAAATAGCCTGTTTTCTACATATACTGCTATAACTATGCTCAAAAGTGCTCAAAAATTAAGTTTGAGTACCAAAATCGACGATTTTTGACCAAAAAATTCCGGCGAAGCCGGAAAATTTTTGAAAATTTTGACCAAAAATCCTTAAAATTTGGCATTTTCTGGGCACCTTATGGTGGTGAGTGGGGGGGAAGCCCAAAAAAGTGGGGATGGGGGGGGAGTGGGGGGGGGGAGGGGTCGAGTGGGGGGGAACCCAAAAAGTGGGGGGCGCCCCCCCCCCCCCCCCCCCAAAAAAAACCCAAACAACCCGCTCATTCATTTGGAATGGTTAGAAATGCTCCTGGCAGCTTGCCAGAAATTTTTTGGGGTGGGTTTTTTCCCGCATATGGGTTTTTTTCCCGCAGTGGGTTTTTTCCCGCCAGTTTGGGACAATTTTTATCGCTAACGGCACACCCTAGAGAGGTGTTCTATAGCTCATAAGAAAGCTTACGACTAGGCCTAGCTACCTGTATAATCAGCATTTCGATATGTCAAACCATTAAAAAGTTGGCACTTATTTAGATGGGGGGCGATTTTTTCGCCTTGGTCCCCCCTTATGGTTCGAAAAAATTTTTTGTCTCCGATTTGGCTGAGAAGTTGCCCTTAGGGTAAATCGAGGTCGCTGATTGAAAATTTCCTATTTTTGAGACCCCCCCAAGCCAGATTTGGACTTTTTACTCCCCCCCCCAAACATTTGGCACACCTATGCCTATGCCCCCGGCCCCCCAGCCATAGCGTAAGCCCCCGCCCCATATATAGTTTCCCTGGAACTCTGGGTCTGGGGGTAAATCTTGGCCGACCTCCGAAATGTGATGAGGGGCATAGGTGTAATCATAGATGTTTTAGGGGGGGTGGGTGGGGGGACCTCCCCCACCAAATTGAAAAATTTTCGCGCCCCCCCCCCCCCCCCCCAGATTTTTCAGACTTTAGCTAGGCCCCCCCGATTTTTGGCCAAAACGTGGCCAAACATATCAAATAAATACATCGAAAATTTAGGGGTTTTTGGGAAATTTGGCGGACCCCCCCACCCTCCGTCGGAACCCCCCCCCCCCCCCCAGATTTTTTGCCCAGCCAGGGTTCATGCGGACTTTTCAGTTTCAGTTTCCAGGTTTTTCAAGGTTTTCAGCGGCAATTTTCCAGGGTTTGTATTATCAAATTTTGATCAAATTGGTCATTTTTTCCGGGTACCATGAAATTAAAATTAGCGATGCACTGGACCCAAGCTCGACAACCAGACCCCTGTCCCGACATAATTAAAGTAGGGCCGGGCTTTTTCGGAAAAAATGCGGAAAACGAGTTTTTTGGTTTTTCCAGTGTTTTTCGTTTCTTCGATAACCGCAATGGCTTTAAACTGCTACTGGAGCGCTAAAAACGATTTAACGATTAATTAATTAATTTTAAAGCGTTAAACAGTATTTTAAACCTACAAAAATATAAATCTAGGCCGCTTCAAAAAAATTTTAGAATTTTTTAAATTTTCAAATATATACTTCGAAAACTTTCGGAAAATTTTCAACAGTTTCGCAAAATTGTCATATATATATATATATATATTTGAACTTATCGGGTTTTCCGCTGCCCATCGTGCGGTAACTATTGGCATTTTCAAATCAAACTTTTGGAAATATGAAGGAAAATAGGTTAAACCCTTACAAAAGTTGTAATTCGTTAAAATCGAAAAAGTAGTTTTAAAGTGTTTATACAAATACAAGTAGAATACAAATCTAGTGTTAAAAAGTGTAAAAAATGGCGTAAAAGGGATGCACCGGGGTCTGGCACCGGCCCCGGTACTGAGGTCAGGACTCGGCCCCGGCCCTGGCCCCGATGGTCAGGCCCCGGTACTGACCGGGGCTAAAAATTAGCAAAATATTGTAAATTTTTAACATTTTTTGAACAAAATTTTGAATTTTCGAAAGCCAAAAAGTGTTACAAATCGTTTGTTTTCCCGACGATATGAATGAAACAACGATAGTAACGTTTCTATATAAAAAATTATTGCAAAATTTAAATTTTCCAGAAAATGTTTGAAAATTTTCGATTTGGACGCCCAATTTACAGGTCCTGGCCCCGGCCGGGGCCACGATGAGGTCCCAGCTACCGAGGCCCCGGCCCCGGTAGTGGCGACCCCGTTGCATCTCTACAAGAAATTTAGACCACCCTTAAAATTCCAACCACCGAATTTTACGGCTGCGTATTTTTAATCTCGACTGCGTAAATGCGTAGAATTCATGCAAAAAATCGTGCATCCAACGAGAATTTTGGGTGGGTGAGGATCCCCACAAAACTAGAAAAATTTTTTAAAGCAGGACCTCCTGGATAAAGTTTCAGTATAATTTTCGGTAATCGTGATTATTCGTAATGTTCGCCTTTTAGGGTAAAATCTTTCAGATTTCTATGTTAAGAAAATAAAATTTTAAACAAAATAGTTTAAGGAAAGGCGTATATTGCTATAAAACATACAATACCAAGTAGAAAACTATATATGCGTATGTACAAACCATGATCATGAGTGAAAAGCTGACAAACCGGGCTAAACAAAACCACAATTCGAGTATATAATTTTTTCAATTTCAATGGCAAATATAAGAAATAGCTGACAAACCGGGCTAAACAAAACCACAATTCGAGTATATAATTTTTTCAATTTCAATGGCAAATATAAGAAATAGCTGACAAACCGGGCTAAACAAAACCACAATTCGAGTATATAATTTTTTCAATTTCAATGGCAAATATAAGAACTGGTGAAATTTTGGAATCAATCAGCAAATTCCAGGTTTTTCCAGGTGTTTACCCCAATTCCAGGTTTTTCCAGGTATTTCCAGGTTTTTCCAGGTCGCATGAACCCTGCCAGCCACACCTATGGGTGTAATTGGGGGGGGGACCATAGTTTCCTTAGGGGGGGGGGGTTGGGGGCATAGGTGTACCTTGAGAAAACGTTGGGGAAGGGGGTAGCCGAAATTAGGGTGGATGGGGTCAGCCGTTTTGAGGTGGGGTGGGGTCTGGAAAAATCGAATTTGGGGGGGGGGGAATTTTTTGTTCAAAAATTTGGAAAAATTCGCAAATTTGCTAAAAAAGCGTTATTTCCAACGAAAAATCAAAAATATTTCTTCATTGTTGTTCAGTTATTCGAAAAAACTTAGAATTTTTGCAAAAATTTCGAATTTTTCAAAAAAATTTCGGATTTTTACTAATTTTGTGGCAAAATTTTGAGGGTGGGGTCTGGCAAATTTGGGTGGATGGGGTCTGGGATTTGGCCATTTGGGGGTGGGGTCTGTCTCCAAAATTTGGAGGGTGGGGTCGGCACTTTTCCATTTGGGGGGGAGGGGTTCCCCCCCCCACCCCCAGGTACACCTATGGTTGGGGGGGTATCCCCCCATAGGTGTAAGGTGGGGGGGGGGGGGGGGGTTGGGGGGGGGGGTGGCAGTCCCCCAAGCATTTTTTCAACCCCCCCCAGAAATTTTTGGGGGGGACTTCCCCCCCCCCCCCCCAAAATGGGGGGGGGGGGGGGTAGTCGCGCCGAAGGCGCGAAAATTGGCCAAAACTAGGGTATTTTTTGGGTAAATTTTGGAAAAATTTTCAGAAAGTCCCAAATTTTTGGCTTAATGTATATACTTGTTATTGCGAGAAATACAAGTTTTTAATAGTTTTATGGACTTTTTGACAGAATATTAGCCTTCTTTTGAACTTAGAAACACCAGGACAATCAAGGACAATCAAGACATGTTTATTAGCATTACAAACGGCTGAAATTAACGATTTTTGGACCCAAAAAGTTAGTTAAATTTGGTCGAAAAATGGTCATTTTTTGAAAAATTTTTCTAAAATTTTGGCCTAAAATCGCTTTAAAACGGTGCAAAAACGCCTAAAACGTTAAGAACAAGCCTTATATGGATGGAAAAAGGGCTAAATTACAGAAAATTTTGCAGTTTTTGGCCATTTTTAGTGGGGGGGGTTGGGGGGGTCTAAAAGGGGGGCCCCCCCAATATTTCGAGGGAGGGGGCCCCCACCCCAAAATCCCCGTTACACCTAGGATGAGGGGTCCCCCCCCAACCTTCCCCCCAGAATTCGGCCCTCATAAATATCAAAAACTTGCCAAAAATGCAAAATTTTCTGTAATTTAGTCCATTTTTCATCAAAATAAGGCTTGTTCTTAACGTTTTAGGCGTTTTTGCAGCGTTTTAAAGCGATTTTAGGCCAAATTTTTAGAAAAATTTTTCAAAAAATGACCATTTTTCGACCAAATTTAGCTTTTTGGGTCCAAAAATCGTTGGGGGGGGGGGTTCGGGGAGGGTAGCCTAAAGCTGTCAAAAAACCGGGGGGAGGGTAAATTTGGTCGAAAATTTTGGGGGAAGGGTCCACCCCCCCCCCCCCCCCCCCCCTAAGGAAACTATGCCCCCACCCCACCCCCAGCTATCCTCAGCGCCATTGACAAAGCTAGTGCATAGCTCAGTGGACTGCAGTCAATGATTGTCCTTGTTATATTTTCATGATTATGACTTTTATTATGATACTAAGATCAGGGTACCAGGATTGACATTTTAGAACTGTTAATGTGTATCATGCTTAAATTTTTAGAGTAGCAATAGAAACTTAGCACAATTTAGTTTATTCGCAACAGACAACCATTTGTTGTCCCATCCTTCATTTTAAAAACTCGTCTGGCAGAATTCGACTTCAACGTCGAGTACAAGCCAGGCGAGGACAACATTCTCGTTGTTGCTTTATCTAGATGGCCTCTGCCACTGAAGAAGATCGAAGATTCCTGAGTCTTGGAGTGATACTTACTTTGCAGAATTTCGAAATTTTTGCCGCTATCTCCGCAGTAAGCATGGGCACGAATATCGAATAATTCGCGAATAATTCGATATTCGCGAATGCCGCGAATATTCGACTGGTAGTTTACTATTCGCGAATAGTTAACGAATAATTCGATGAACGAATGTTCTAACTATTCGAGCGAATATTCGAATTATTCGAACGAATATTCGAATTTTTCGTAAATTTCTAAGTAAGAATTCAATATTTAGACGAATTTTCGAACTTTTTCCAGACTTCTGCATTAAAATTTGACTGAACCCACAAAGAATAGATCATATTGTGTGTGCTAAACTTGCAAGGATTTTTTGTCCTCAAATTTTTCTACATGCACACTCGACGTACATGATGAAAATGTTTCATCTATGGCACTTTCTGGTTGGCCAAATATTTATTGCACTCTAACTGCCACGTTGGATTCTCGATACTCCAGCACATACATATTGTTTCTGTGTTGGAGCATTTCCAGTAAAATTGTGTTCCAGCAACACCATTCCACTATGCAGACCACATAAAACCCATGACGATAATTTGCTGATGCCATACGCTCCCAGAAGGGTTCTTGAGCTTATTCATAAAATTTCAGCATTCAGCAAAGATGCATGCTAATGCGAATTAAGACTTAGCAATTGTCAGTTTTGAAATTCGAATAATTTGCGAATTATTCGAATATTCGAATAATTCGCGAATTATTCGAATAATTCGAATTATTCGCGAATTTCGAATACTACGAATAATTCGCGAATTATTCGAATAGTACCCACGAATAGTGGCGAATATTCGAATACTAGTTTTACTATTCGTGCCCATGCTTACTCCGCAGAAGAACTGACGAATGATGTCGAAGCTTCGTATTGCTCCTCTTTGGGGGTCAAGCCGCAGCCCCAGCGGTTCCAGTCCTGTTAATTCACCGTATTGTCGCAGTTTTCTTTTTATCAGCCTCCAATCAATAGCAATGATTTTTCAAAGTTGGATAAAATGCCAAATTTTCAGAAAATGCTCAATTTCTGTATACTGAAACGATATTTTGGCAAAATCAAAAAACCGTCCCTGGCAAATTATCTCAGAAACACATTGGGTACGGCATTATCTTGTAGCGTAAAAATTTTTCAGTAAAACATTTGGTCGAAGATTGTGGCTACGTTTGGTTAGCTTGCACCAATACAAACTAGGTAGACAGGTTTCAGTGATACCAAACAACGCAGAATATGTGGAGCTTCATTTTGATATGTGTGGCTTAATTCATAACTCTCAATATTGAGTAAGTTACAGCTTTCCAAAGTGGACTGAATGTGAGGGAAGTGCGACCTGATTTTAATGACGGAGGATTTGATCCAGCGCTGGAGGGGGATGGCTGCAAATGGTTTTGCAGCTCTATATAAATTTCGAATTATTTATTCGAAATTTGCAGCCATCCCCTGAAGGCTCCAACAACCGCCAACAACAACTAGCCACAACAATAACAACAACAACAACAAGAACAACAACAACAACAACAGCAGCAACTACAACTGCCACAACAGCAACAACACCCATCCAGGAGCCCCCCTCGCTCGCCAGGGGTTACCAGGCGAGTGGTAAGAACAAGCCCAAAGTATGTTTAGTTTAATTTATTTTTATTAAAGACAAGGCTTGGGGGGTGAAAAACGTCCCCCCGGGTCTCTGTCTTATTAAAATTTGATTTAATATTGAACTAATCATGTAAAGCTGTACGCACACACAAGGCTGATCAGATTGGGAGAATGTACCATCTGCATCAATCGGCCGCAAACATGAGACTTTGGATCCTAAGGATCCCTCGACAAAATTTCAATGTTTTGTTTTTCAAACGGGTCAGCTGGCACCGGACTTTAGCAATCCCCCCTTCCCACCTATGTCATTAATTGTCCGAGAGTTAAGGGGCGGCCGCCTTCGGGTGGAGCTGCCGAGGTGCGTTCACCACATAGCCGGTGATGGACAAATCTCCAGCCTTGGTAAACGCCTCGGGTAATTGTGAAGACAATTATTCAGTGTCAGCCAATCACCCTTCCCCAATAGACAAAATTTAAAATTATCGTGGTTGACACTACTCCTAACAGGTGCACATCCAACTGGAGTGGGGCGTACGAAAAAAAAATAAAGTGCGACCTTAAACTGTAGATATTAAATTTTACGTTACCATGTGAAAGAGCAGAAAAGCGCTTTAAAATGATGTGCATATCTCTTCCGTGCATGGTTTCTGTCAAAAGTAAGCAATGTAAAGTAAGCAGTTTAAAGTAAGATCATTTTGTACAAAAATTATTGAGTTTTAGTAGTTGTCATTCTGTTAGTTATATGTGTGTATTATTTAAGAAAAACACTACGCAGCTGATTGAAAGCATTGCAAATTCCTAAAAAAGCAAACAATGAAAAGTTGCAAATTCTTTGTTTTTTGTTTTCTCGTCACTGCTTCAACCAAGCTTTACCCAATTTTGCCGTGCGTACCAAATTGTGCCACAGTCCGTTAGGGACACTTTACAGAAGTACTCCAATGACAAAAATTGTTCGCCACACCAAGGGCTTTCATTTGACACCGAGCATGGCCACTTTTGAAAATTTTGAATTTTGACCATTTCTCACCGGTGGTACCACACTCAACTAGGGACACTGTCGACTCTACCACTTTCGGAACCTTTGAATTTTGACCATATTTGACCGGTCTGCACCCCTAGCCAGGGTACCACAGGCTGCTAGAAAAACTTTCGAGGGATCCTCCAATGACAAAAAATGTTCGCCTCACCAAGCGCGTTCATTTGATACCAAACTTGGCCACTTTTGGATAAATCTATTTGGACCATTGTGGACAGGTCCGGGCCCTGGTCAGGGCGCCACAGACCGCTGGGTCCACTTTGGAGGGGACCTCAAATGACGAAAAATGCTTGCCTCATCAAGGGCTTTCATTTGATACCGAGAATGGCCACTTTAAAAATTTTGAATTTTGACCGTTTTTACCGGTCGGCTGCCACAGTCCGTTAGAGAACCTTTACACGGGTCCTCCAATGACAAAAATTGTTCGCCACACCAAGGGCCAACCAAGCTCTACCAAATTTTGCAGATATATTTTATGTATGCATACGCCCTGGCTGTTTTGTTTGCTTCTGGAAAACGCAGTTAAGCAATATATACAATATTTCAAAATAAGCTAAAAAATAAAAAGTGAACTTTTTCGAAAAATTACAAAAACGGCCTAAAATTAACAAAACCTTCTTGCAAAATTTCAAACGAATTCATAGAGGATTGGAGAAAATATTTAAATACAAAAGTTTCCATAGATTTACTATTGTGTAGACAGCAAACCAGTCCCGACAGTGTTGTAAACCAGCTAATTTGATGCAGAATATAATAAAGAACAAATTTGCCAAATTTCAAGCCGATTCATTATGTTTTTAGCTCACTGTAGGTGTTCAAGGACCACCCCGGTAGCGGTACCACTGTAAATCAGCTAAGCCGCCACTCAGTGGTTGAATTTACTATATTGCCGAAATCGCCTTCGTCGCTGGACATTGCAGGACCATTTGCCACTGTTCCATATCATCAGCAATTCCTTAGTTGTGCTCCGGGAATACACCTTCGATTGGTCCAAAAAATGGATGCCGTTCCAACAGATGTGTAAAGTTCTTGGATTTGGTATTTGGTCGACATGGGTATATGGTACCAAATTGGTCACTGACAGTCATTCAGCCGCCACAAAACTACATCAAGAAGCGCAACATTAGACATTTGAAGTCCTTCATCTGCAATCATACTACTAATGGAATGGTGGATTAACTTTCAAGAAAGATGAAGGAAGGACTACGGGTTGAATGCCTTGAAATTGAATGGTTGAACGGAATGTGGGAGTATGCATCAGGAACATCCGTGTCACTTACCGAAGTACGCCTCATTCCATCACAGCTTGTTCTAAGTTATCCACGGAGGAAGAAAGATGGAAACATTGCTAACCCTACCGATACTGCACAAGCAAAGACACGAGTCATGCCAGAATCCAACAGTTTCATGCCAGGAAATTGGGTTCCATGTCTGCTGTCATGGACACCTAAGAGAAACTCTTCGTGTTCCAAGCCTCTGCGAATCATACGACGGAAGGGTAGATGCTGTTATTAACTGGAAATGTAAGATATGACATACCACACCAGGAAACTTGCCAAAGCCCGTTACATGTCCGAAGAACACGACGAAGACGACACACCAATTCTGTCCCTGCCTTTTGAAATGTACCAAGTAGACGACGTCTCCGCACCAGATCCGCCTCAGAATCATCAGCCCAATGATCAGGAACATGAATGCCACCAACAAATTCGATGTGTCTCCGATTTCTTTCAAGCAGGATTTACCTAGGCCTTTCCAATCCTCCATGGTAGGCATGGGCACGGGTCCAAAAATTTGGACCCGGGTACCCGGTATTACCCGAAGCCCTATGTCGGGTAATTGCGACACTACCCGGGCACCCGGGTAATCGGGTACCCGGGTACCCGAGAAATTTTTAACCCATTATTTTTCGGATTTGACCATTTTGAAATTTAACTTCTTTCAGGGGTCTTTATTCACATTGGGCTTAGATTGGATAGATTTTCATTCCTAAGTTATTTCAAAGGAGTTTTAAAGACTTAAAATGGATTATAGGGACCTTCAATTAATTGTCATGGTATCAGAAACTGATGCTGATAGAGACAACATTGGTTTTTATTTTATAACCGCGCTCAGATCAGCAATTTTCTGAGTTTCGTACCACCGTTGCCCTGTCCGCTTCCTCTAATCTTTAAATGTTAACAAATTTTAGAAAGCATTTGGATTATAAGAGCAAATCCCGATGACAAAATTTGGCTAACTTCAACTGCTTGTCTCTGGAAACTGGAACAGCACAAAAGCAAACAAGCAAAACCTGCACGAAGTACTAAGCTTTAGTTTCTTTTTGTTTCCTTTTACATATTTTCTTAATGAAACCACGTTAAAATAAAATGTCTTGTATAAAAACTAATTTTTTGTGATCGGACACTTAACTTTACTGACAACAACTGTAAAATTTTAAACTCACTCCCTCAGTAAATTTTCCTAGGTATTGAGATTAGTGTTTACATTTTCCATTTAGATTAATCTTATAATTTTTTACCCGAAAACAATTGCAACTTTCCAATTTCCTTTCCCTCTCTCTGTCCTTTTGCTTTTGGAGTAACTACTAAACGTAAAATGCTGAGAGATGCAAGTCCTTTAGAACTCACAAGACATTAAATATTCCTCGAAATAAATTCATTTATTGTCATTACGATTCCACTTTATCCGAAGACAGCCAAAGTAACTATCTCCCTCAACTTGTATAGACTTTCGGCTTCTGTGCCTCTCGTGGGGACCCAACAAACTTTAATCCTTAATGACTTTTCTTCCAGTGTTAAGGTGGTGATTCCCTTTGGTCACATAAAGTTTGCACCATTATAACTCATTCATTACTTGGAGTTAAGAAACCATTTTTATATCAAAATGTAGCTTGACATTTTCTCTTTTTAATAAGTACAATGAATCTAAGTTTGGCTTTCCAAAATGTTTTTCCTGTATTTTAGAAGAAGTATAATTTTTCAGATTTTTTGCAGGCTGAAGTAGATTTTTTCGCAAGACATCGGTTAGAGCATTCGATACCTCTATCAAATAGCTGGGGACCCTTTTTTAGTTATTGTGATATCGCTCTTCGTTATGGAGAAATAAACTAAAATGTCTGCGCAATCTGGATTTTGCCTACTTTTCACTACTTTGGCAAGCCACTACTTCAGTTAGAAAGCAGCTATCGGGGCAACTAAAAAAGGGTCCCGGGGTATTTTTGTGTAGAACACATCTGCTAAGTGGCAACTCTCTAGGTTGCATACTAAATTCTGCACAATTGCTGGAAAAAATTTGGTCGTGTTTTTGCAAAAACAACATTTTTTGTGATAGCAGCCTAAGGGATAGCAATTGTACGATGGTCATGCCTCCGATAATTGGTCTCTGTGAGACCTTTAAATTGACACCCTTAGTTAAATTTTACGGCTTTCGTAGCTCAAGAAGTAGTGGATTATTTGATTTCTGCAGAAAGGACAAGTTTTTGACGCCAAAATAAGAAAATTGGCTATATCTCACGATAGGGAAAAGCTAGAAATTTCCTTCCAAAAGCAAAATTGTAGAGTTTAACGAGTTCTTTCGAATGGATATAGTCATAGCCATGCAGCTGCTGCCAAACTTTCAGAAATTGGCAAAAACCGCCCTGAACGCAAATGTTGAATTTTTGAAGCGCGATTGCGCAGAGGGTGCTAGAACGCTAAAACAACTTATTTTGGAAAGTTTC
Organism: Trissonchulus latispiculum; assembly: GCA_030248195.1. Taxonomy (NCBI): domain Eukaryota; kingdom Metazoa; phylum Nematoda; class Enoplea; order Enoplida; family Ironidae; genus Trissonchulus; species Trissonchulus latispiculum. The sequence continues at coordinate 12,058 of JASAND010021649.1, forward strand.
GTTGAATTTCATCCTAGTTTATGCCGTCAATCAACAATATGTGCCCAAAAGGAATCACCACCTTAAGTGGCTCCCTGCTGAGTTGAGTTGGACTCACTTAACAATAGAAAGGGTCAATTCAAGGTCAAATTGAACTCTGACTATTTAGGTCTTCACACTAGCACAAATGTCACCGTAATCTAAAGATGAACTTAATGCTATGTAGTGAAGAATAATTATTGATGAGTTTTCCAAAAAATTAACGCATTTTTAAAGAAGTGCAATTTCTCAGACTTTTGCAGGCTGAAGTGAATTCCTTCGGGAGACATTGATTATATCATTCGATACCTCTATCAAATACCAAGGTACCCTATTTAGCTGTTATAAAACCGCTCTTGTATATATATGATTTTTCTTGAATAAAGTTTTTGAAAGTGTTTTAGATAAAGTTATGAAAATTAAAGTGTTCACGTAGACAAGCCGTGTTTCCTACACTTTTGTCTAATTGCTTTAAAACTTTGGCAGTCAATACAAGGAAGCTTATCAAGAATTATTCTTCACTACATAGCATTAAGTTCATCTTTAGATTACGGTACCATTTGTGCTAGTGTGGGGACCTAAATAGTCAAATAGTCAGAGTTCAATTTGACCTTGAACTGACCTTTTCTATTGTTAAGTGAGTCCAATTGAACCCAGCAGGGAGCCACTTAACGCTGGAAGAAAAGTCATTAAGGACTAAATTTTGGTTGGGTCCCCACGAGAGGCACAGAAGCCAGGCTTTCTCAGTCACTAAAGGCGTGCGCGTACAAAAGAATCATCCAAAAACTCATATATATGCTCATAGCTAAAGTTGACAAAAATTGAAACCTAATGAGCGTTGGCCATTAGTGAAGGAAGTTTTTCGACGTTGACCATGTGGCATTAAATAGAATCACTAAACTTTCAAGATAATATCAGTTGCCATTGACACCATGTAATGGTATCTAGTATTGATCCTTACGGTTTAGAGAACAACGCAGAGCTGTGGCAAAAGTCATTGATTTGATGAGATTTGATCAGTTTTGTTTGTATCTTGTGAATTTTAAGTTTTAATCAATTCATCGACTTCCGCATATTGCTCCAGGAATTTAAAAAATTATTAGAGCAAGGCAAATCTAATATTTTGAAAACAAATCTAAAAATAGAAAATTATAAAATGTTTGAAAAATAGAAGGACTAATTAGTGTTGTTTTGATTTTTCATTTTAGTTTTGATTTGATTTTTGATTTTTTATCAAAACCTCCGGAGTTTTGATTTGATTTTTGATTTTTTATCAAAACGTGCCGGAGTTTTAATTTGATTTTTGATTTTTTATCAAAACTCTCGAAGTTTTGATTTGATTTTTGATAAATCAAAACTCAAAAAGTTTTGATTTTTGATTTTTTGACAATTTTTTAGGTATAGTTTTCGGAGCTTAAGGAGGGGGACATTTTTGGGTCAATTTTTGCCTTTCTCCGATGTTGCTTGAGGCCACTGCCAGACACTTATGGCACCTCCACAACTGCTCTTTCATATTGCTTTCTTAGTAGTACGAGAGTCTCTCTTAGTAAGGCACATTTGAATCCGGATCCAAGTTTTCAGACCCGGCCCGGACCCGCACCCGTTTATTCAGACCCGGACCCGGATTTAAGGGGGTCGCTTTGGGCCAAAATATTTTGTCACGGATTTCGCTCATTTTTGCACACAATATACTATGGGTTGTGCCGATAAGAAATTTCTCGGGCTGGGCTCGGGTTGGACCGAACCGTTTCTTCGCTTCTGGCTCGGCTCGGAAGGCTTCTGTGCCTCTCGTGGGGACCCAACAAAATTTAATCCGTAATGACTTTTCTTCCAGTGTTAAGTGGCTCCCTGCTGAGTTGAGTTGGACTCACTTAACAATAGAAAGGGTCAATTCAAGGTCAAATTGAACTCTGACTATTTAGGTCCCCACACTAGCACAAATGTTACCGAAATGAAGCTTAACATTTTCTGTTTTAATGAATACAATGAAATGAAACTAATTTGGATTTCCAAAAAATTAACGCATTTTTGAAGAAGTGCAATTTCTCAGATTTTTGCAGGCTGAAGTAAATTTTTTCGGGAGTCATTGATTATATCATTCGATACCTCTATCAAATACCAAGGTACCCTTTTTAGTTGTTATAAAACCGCTTGTCTATATATGATTTTTCTTGAATATAGTTTTTGAAAGTGTTTTAGCTAAAGTTATGAAAATTAAAGTGTTCACGTAGACAAGCCGTGTTTCCTACACTTTTGTCTGATTGCTTTAAAACTTCAGCAGTTAATACAAGGAAGCTTATCAAGAATTATTCTTCACTACATAGCATTAAGTTCATCTTTAGATTACGGTAACATTTGTTCTAGTGTGGGGACCTAAATAGTCAGAGTTCAATTTGACCTTAAATTGACCTTTTCTATTGTTAAGTGAGTCCAATTGAACCCAGCAGGGAGCCACTTAACGCTGGAAGAAAAGTCATTAAGGATTAAATTTTGTTGGGTCCCCACGAGAGGCACAGAAGCCGGCTCGGAATTTGGATTTTTGTTTCAATTGCGCAAACCAAATACGTACTCACATTGAAAATGATTACCTGACCTATGCTTTAGCTCGACTACAAGAAGAGCAACTTCAGCCAAGCAAGCTTTTTTTGGAACGCTCAGAAACTTTTAAAAGTAATTTACTGCAAGAAGGATATTTTGAATTTTTCTCGATTTCACAGTCTGTCTTTAGACCTCAGGACCCGGACCCAGGCCCGCGGTTTCAAGATTGAGACCCGGCCCGGCCCGCGCCGCGGGTTCCCGGTCCCGGATTTAACTCTGCGAAAGGTTGTTACTGTCCCTAAAAGATTATGCTGAGGCGTCTATGCTCCCCAACTATACTGAGGCAGCTTAGGAAAGATACCGTGTACTGTAACAAAAAGTAAACGTGTTTGAGCGAAAATCCTATTCAACTCTTGGTTGGCCTGGCGAACTTTTCAACCAGAGATGAAACCGGGTCACTATTTACTGACCAGGTGACCCGGTATTTTTGAAAATTCAGGTTTAAGCTTGGAAAGATTAAAAATACTTATATTGAGGGTGCGGTGAGTATCCTTTGATTTTTTTGGACAGTTTTGGAGTCTAAAATAGGAAGCTGTTCAAAATTTTTGCTTTCCTTATAGTAACGTTGGAAAGTATATAAATATTGTAAGTAAACCGGAAAAAGTCAAAACTGATTCGCACGATTTGGATTTTGCACTCGATCTGTGGTCAACTCCATAACTTGTTGAATCAGTTTACTCAGCGCACTTTCTTTATGCAGAATTATTCTTGCTAGGATTCACAAAATCATACTACAAATAAGAGTCAAACTAAAATCCACTAGTCCCTAAGGATACTAAGTCATAATATTTCGAAAAAATGAAAATCAAAACACAGAGTCTGTGAACCTTATTTTGCTGAGATTTTCTTAATTACTCAGATTTGAGATCTACACAGTCTGACTCCCTCAGAAAACGAGAGCAGCGGTGAAGAAAACTGCAGCAGATGGAGCATAGAAAATTTTAGATTTTAAGATAAGGATTTCGGACTCTCAGGGCCCATACCTAATTTTCTTGTTTCTAGTTAAGATCCAACGCAATCATCGTTTCAAACTAGATTTAAGCTTGACAGGTCATTACATACATTTTGAGGACACTACAGCGACAAGCATCTTAAAACAAAGACTAGACGATTAAGTTAAGTATTTAATTATTCCTGAAGTTTTGAGTAATTACTGAAGTTTTCAGGTTATAAAAGCTGATAAAAATTCCAAAAATATGCTTTAACAGCAAAAAATTTTGTGACCCGGTGACTCGGTCCATATAGTGACCAGAACTGACCCGGTGACTCGGTGACCTGGTGACCCGGTTTCATCTTTGTTTTCAACATTGACGAACCAACAGTAGCTTGGATCGAGAATGCAGGCCAACGCATAAATCCCGTCGAAATCGTCGAATGAAGGATCTGTTGCGAAACGAAAACGTCCCGTCAACTCTGAGACAAGACCGTCAACCAAATGAGAAAATTACAACTCAGGACAGACTTGCGCACACACAAACACACACACAGGTGCATAAATCAATAAATATGTAGCAGGACTGGAGAAGTCTGTTTAAGTATATTATATTTAAGTATATTAGACATCGCTGAATCAAAACTAAGTTTTGATTCAGCGCTGAATCAAAACTAAGTTTTGATACAACGCTGAATCAAAACTGGGTTTTGATTCATTCTTGAATCAAAACCTAGTTTTGATTATAGCCTTGAATCAAAACTGGGTTTTGATTTTTTAGGTTTTGATTTTTGATTTTTGATAAATTTGCCTTCGCGTTTTGATTTTTGATTTGATTTTTGATTTTTTACAGTCTGAGTTTTGATTTTTGATTTGATTTTTGATAAAATCAAAACTCAAAATGGGTTTTGATTCAAGTTTTGATTTTTGATTTTTGATTTATCAAAACAACACTAGGACTAATTCCTCTTCCCATTACTTCGTTTTACTGTTCTTCCTTCTTCGTTTAGTACCTTTTTATAATATTAAATTTTATAATAAACTGAAAATATCTTCAGTGGTTACAATTTTCTTAGCCAAAAATTTTCAGGGGTTAAAAATTATCTGAGCCAAAAAATTTCTCTCTGCTTCATCCAGATTAATCCGGTTTTAACCGGTTTTTTCCGGTTTTAACTGGATATCGGGTACCCGAAGCAGGACCCGGGTACCCGTCGGGCACCCTACTACCCGTGCCCATGCCTACTCCATGGAAGAAAGCTTGATGTGATGTCTGCCGATAAACTAATCACAGGAAACACTAGACCGTGTTATTGTTGTATATTGAGTCTTTATTAGCTGTGTTTGGTTAAATCAGTCTGCTTGTTCTGTATTCTATCAAATTTTAGGCGCGTAAACAGCTTAGCATTTCATTTTGTCTAATAGCCAGTGTCTCACCAAGAGTTCATAATTCTATTATATATAAGAAGAAGAGTAAGTTACTAGAGGGCTTCTCTTCTTGGCATTGCGTAACGGTGCTCCGACCACAATACGCGAATGTTCCCCCGTTTGGGAGGGGGGGGGGTCGACAGGCATACCCCCTCCCCGTTTGGTGGGGGGGGGGGTAGCAGAAAAGAGGTCCCCGTTTGGTGGGGGGGTAGCCAAAAAGGTCCCCGTGTGGGGGGGGGGTAGGCAGAAAAGGGTCCCCGTTTGGGGGGGGGGTCGTCAAGACTGGCAAAGATTGGTTGAATCTGATTGACTGTTAGTGACCCCCCCCCAAACGGGGACCCCTTTTGCATACCCCCCCCACCAAACGGGGACCTCTTTTCCCTACCCCCCACCAAACGGCGACCTCTCTTTGCTACCCCCCCACCCCACCAAACGGGGACCCATTTTTGAATAGAACAAAAACTACCGTAATCCTGTGCTCTACCCCCCCCCCCCCACCAAACGGGGGGGGGGTCTCTGCAATCTGATTGGCTGTTGGCTACCCCCCTACCAAACGGGGACCTCTTTTCTGCTACCCCCCCCCCCCACTAAACGGAGGGGGTATGCTTTGTCGAATAGAGCGACTCCCCCACCAAACGGGGGAACATTCGCGTATTGTGGGCGGAGCACCGTTACGCAATGCAATGAAGAGAAGCCCTCTAATGGCTTACTCTTCTTCTATTATATAGTGCAATTATGCACTCTTGGTCTCACTAATCTATTGTAGTCCTTCTGCAAAATTAAAGCACAATTACTGGAGATTTGGTAAAAACATTTATGAATTAAATTTAATAAAGTTGCCAGGTAGACGATTAAAGCTAGTAAATTCTATCTGGCAAACTCAGCCAAAGGCTAAAGAACCAACGGCCTGCGGCCAGAGCTGGAGCCGGTTCTGTTAGAACCGGTTGACAACAGAACCGGAACCGGAACCGAACTCTAAGGGATGAAAACTGGATTATTATTTCATCCGGATATCCACCTATTTCACGTTAATGGTAAGCAGTCGGCTATCGGAATATTCAGCTAATCGCCTAGGATCTTCTACGCTTTCACCCACAGCCCCAAAATTTTATTTTTTGACTAATAACTTTGAAATTTTGCACGGGTGCACTGCACAGCGCATACTAGAGCCTGATGAATAAAAAAATTTTTAAATCTAAAAATTTAAAAAATTTAAAAAATTTTATATTTTAGTTTAAAGGACCAAGGGGAATCGAAAAATTTTTTGAAAAAAGTTTTGCTGAAAACTTGCACACAGAGGTTTTCGGGGCGCTGAGCACGAATCTGAAATCATTTTTCGATTCAGCTTTTCGTTAGCTCAGTATATTTACGCTACACAAAATTTTTCGGTTCCCTTGGTTCCCCCTTATTAAACTAAAATTTAAAATTTTTAAAATTTTTTAGCATTTTCAAATTTTTAATTTTTTTAATTCATCAGCGTCCAGTATGCACCCATGCAAAATTTCAGTTATTATAGCAGATGCGCCCAATCTGCGTCACCTTTTGTCTACGCAAAAGGAGTGCCCACCTTGAAAATCTGTAACTTTTGAATGGCAAAATTTCATAACATAAAACTTTACAGAAGCCTCAAGTACCTCTGCTTCTACATCTCTGTAAAATTTGACGATATTAGGTAAAGCCAATCGTAAGTTATAGCCATTTTTATGTTAAAAAATGCAATTTTTTGCTGTGAGAAGTTCATTCCCTAAAGTGCGTCGGAAGTGTCCTAAAGTGCGCCATTTCAAAGTTCCTATGATTTGCATTAGAAAACTAAACTTTGAGGTGCAATAACCCCTGTTTCCGACAATTTTATGCTACGAAAATTTTTTATATGGTAGTTGGCTTGTATATAAACAATATATATCAAAATCAACAAAATCTGTGATCTTCGAAAAATTTGTTAGAATGCCAGTACTGCATTATTTAAAGCGAATTTGGGTCGAGTTGCAAATTAAACTATAACAATTAATAAAATGTAATTTTATCATTTAAAGCTGGAAACAACGACTTTTACTGAAAAAATAAAATGCCATAAAAACAGAAAATTTGGTATTAGATTTCTCAGAATTATTCCTAGGATTGTGTTTTTGCACTTGGTTTTGTCTTAAGTTATAAAGCCAGTATTTGCATTTATTTGAAGCAAATTTACATGTAAAAGATACGAACGCACATTAGGTATATATATTTGCGCAAAAAGGTAATTTTGAGCGACGCACTTTAGGCACTGATCAGTGGTTCCAGTAAAATCGGAATTTCTCAGTTCTAGTACGGTGAAATCAGGAATAGTTCATATTTTTGGAATCAGCAGATTCTAACGAACAATTTGATAGCTGACACATTAAATGTTGTTAGGTATTAAGACTGTTAGGTGCATAAAACTGAATTAGGGACATTGCTTAAAATTTGGCGGACAACGGGTGTTTTATTCAAAGTATATTGAATTTTGTAGTATTGTGCACGGTTAAAAATTGTTTAGGAAATAATTTACACCATTTTGTAGAGCTTGAATAGACCTGTTCAGAAATGTGAAAACTTTAGGATATCTTCCATTTTGTAGTGCACCAAATAACTTTAAACGGCTGAATGACGCACTTTGGGGTAATGACGCAGATTGGACGAATCTTATAAGTTATTAGTCAAAAAAATCAAAAGTTAGGGGGGAAGCGCAAATGATCCACCGCCTAGAGTTGACGGCAGACACATTTTTGAATTACCGCGAAAGCTCCGCGCCCGCACCTTCGGTGATCGCCACCGCCCATAACCAACCACGTCCACAGCCCGCACGAAATTTGCCTGACCATACTGACTCACTATAGTATGAAAAGTTAACTTTGAATCGATTTCTTTCGCTGAAATAAACAAAGTTTTGAGTTTTTAGGAACACATTCCTTTCATAGTCTAAATCTTATCTTTTTCAGTTAAAATTGAAACTGCACGCCAGAATAAAAATTACCCACTAAAGAACCAAGAACCCAATCCTAACGATGCTCATTTCTTCTATTCGAGGAAACTTTGATCAATTAAACAGCGCCCAACTCAAGGTCAGCAGGGTTGTGCTCGCTCGTGCCGTGAATCGGGTCTCGGTCTCAATTCGGGCTCGGGCAAGGGTGCTCAATTTGTTGTGAATGGTGTTGACCAAAGTGACTAGAGTTGCATTCGGGCCTTGAGTCGGGCCTCGAGCCGGGCCCTGCCTGGTTTTCTAGGACAAGCCCGGCACGGCAAACATTATGGAGGGCCGGCCCGAGCCTGGCCTTACGGGCCTTTCTGTCCTTTCGGGCCAGCTGTCTTACACGCCGGAATTCGGATATAAACAATTTCATAAGACAATATATATGGCTCGAGGCACGGCTCGAAAAACTGGTGAGGCCCGGCACGGCCTGGAAAATTTTTTAACGGCACAACTCTACTGCTGACCCACTTTGACCCGCGGATGTCTACTGACCTGAATGCCGACCTGTGGGGTACCCACGACCCGCGGGTAGCCGTGACCCAATTCCAACTCTGGCTTAATCCTTCCAAAATGCACTTTCGTATTGAAGAAAAAAGACGCAAATGCATATACTAGCAACCGGTACTGGTATGCTCCGAGCAATAGAGGTCGAAAGTCACCAGTTGAATAATATGGCACATTTGGCCAATCCGGCATTAAACTGTTATCTTTAAGCTAAAGATTTACTGCTATGGCTCCGAAAATCGGACCACATCGGTCCCAGCAAGCCAATGCTGTATGGATGGGCGCGGTAGCAAATATTCGTTACCGCATACCGCGCTTTTTTGGTGCGGTTACCGCGCGGTTAACCGCGGTTTTTACCGCTTATTTTTGGCGGTAACCGCGGTTAAATCAAAACGCGGTTACCGCAGTCAAAGTAATTAATTTGTCCTAAAAACTTGTATCTTCCACATTTCTTCAGTTTACTGCTTTTAAAATAAAAACATACCAGCGGCTGCAGTAGTTTTCGTGTCGTTGGATCACCGCTTTGCTATTTCTCGCTCGCAGTTTTATTTTATTTCCTAATGGAACGGAACAAAATTACATAGCTGGAAAATTATCAGAAATTTTGGTTGCAATTTAAGAGGGGTTTATTTCTTGCTGAACTAGAAAAAAACTGTCATAATCACTCTTTAATGTTTTCTGTCTGCGCATGTGGCAAATTCTGGTTCCGGAGAAATCATTCTTAGAGATTCACTGATCTGTTTTTTAAGAATCAAACTGCGATATAATTTATGAAGGCCTTTACAGAATACCTGACTTGACCGGTGAACTACCGTATTATGCCAAACAGTGGCCCAACCAATGAAACTCCCATGGGCGTTTTTTCGGGGGGGGGTGCTTTTTTGAATTTTTTAGTGCTCGCGATCATGGGCATTAAAAACCTAAGATTGTGAAGAAAGTAGCGACTGGTTAATCTACTTCAAAGCTCTACAAGCGATGGTTATGCTCTTTGGATAGACCCGCGGGGGAAGCTGACATTTGCCAGGCAGCTTGTTCCGCAAAAACTTACCAAATTTATCGAAAATTAAAAATACAGCAATTATGAGCGGATTTTCAAAACATCGCCCATAGGCGTTTTTTCGGGTGGGCGTTTTTTAGATTTCAAAAAATCCTAAAATGGCTATTCCTGAAAAACGCCCATGGGCCACTCCTTAGCATCATACGGTGCATAGAACTCAGTCGGACAAGTTTTCAAAATTTCTCTTGGATTTGAAATTTAAACTAAATAAATTACAAAAGTTTGATTAGTTTAATCATTTTACAACTAACAATTTCCGACAGGGCACAATATCAATTCAAAATAGTAAATGAAATAGTAAAATTAAAATCCTGTGGCTGGGTTAGTGACTGCAAAGACTGTGTTAGACTCAACGGCTCAACGCTAACAATGTTTTAATTGCGAGTGTATGCATATCCAGTCTGCCACAGTAGCAAAGCAGCAAGAGTTGCCAGAATTTTGAAAGATTCCGGACAAACATAAAATATTTCGGCTACGTTTGCATTGTTGAGAAAATCGTATAGAAAATAAGGTAAATTTGCGATTTTCAAGCGAAAAACCTGATAAAAATAGCGGTTTTCTCGCGGTTATCAGAATCGGCGGTAACCGCAATAACCGCGCGGTTTTTGCTTCCTTACCGCAGACCGCAGGTCTGCGGTTACCGCCGCGGTAACCGCGGTAAAACCGCACCGCTGCCCATCCCTACATGCTGGTTTACTAAATTTCCTCGTAGCCAGCGTAATCAGGTTCAGGTAACCCCCTGCCCGCGTCGAACCTTTATTAAAACTTGTATGTAGTTGTAGAGTCCATATTTGGTGGAGTCGTTCATGCGTTTGTACTATCAACATTCCAGATTGAAAGCGAGCGAATTTGAGATGAGGTTTGATTGAACTCTGATTTAAATCTGATTAAAATTTAAATTTCAGGCTTAAACTTTTGCTAATATATTCTGAGCTAATGAACTATTTTAAAAACAGTCTTCTAATTAATTTCTACGTTCTACTTCTGCTCGATCATCAGTATGTATTATTCTGTATTCTGCATAATCCCTGTAAATATACCTAATATCTCAGCAAAATCAGAGTCCAAACTTTACTGATTCCTTTCATCCGAATCCAAAAATCGTCTTTTTAAAGGATTTTCTATGTTGCTGAACTCGGCCTTAGCGTGATCGAAAACGTATTAACGTTAGCTCAATTGGTAAAGTTTCCGACGGTAAAGACACCTGTCACTCACTCACTTACCTGGCCTGACTGGCTCATCCTGCCTGCCGGGCTCAGTTTTCGAGCCTGGGACTGCCTGCGGCCCGGGCTTTGGGCCGGGACTGGTAGCGGGCTCCGGGCTTTGATTGGGCTCCGGGGCCTAGTAGCGGGCCCGGGTAATAATTTAGGCCCGGACCCGGCCCGGCCAATTTCTTATCGAAACAACCCTATCCTGAAAATCCGATACTTTCTGGCGGTTGAATTACCATGGTACACAGAAAATGAGTTTAGGATTGAAACTTTTTTTACATATTTGTTACACTTTTTAATAGTTTAAATTTCTATTTCAAATTCAAAACTTAATTACTTTTTACACGTAAATTAATAACCTATGCATATAACAACGTTGGGACGCAATACTTTATCCAATTTATATAACAAAAATAAAAAAATTTAAATTATAAGCGTTTTATAAAAATTTCATTTGGAACCGGTTTCAAAGATCGGAACCGGTCCAAATACTAGTTTCACCATTTCCCCAACGTTATCCGGTGATCTTCTCACTGTCCACATCCAGTCTTACCTATTTGTTAAACGGACACATTCTCTCGTTCAGGAAAATGTAGGTATTTAACGTTTATGATATTGTTGCTGGAGGTCTTTTATGCGATAGCAATTCATTCGACGGCAATTAAATTATAAGATATGCGCGTGATAGCATCGATTCAAAAGCCATATCTAAATCAGATTGTTTTAGATCTGTTTCGCCTGTAGTGACATTACTATCTGTCTCTTTGTAGTTTACAACACTGAATCTGTCTTATCAAGGTGTCTTATCTGGTGTCTTGCACTTGAAAGAATCTGCGACGTGACGCACTAAAACTGACTTGTTCCAACAAGTTTCCCTTAACATTTTACACTTGTCACTTGTTAGAAAGTCGACAGACCGTGTTGGAAGCACGCGAATAAAATGACAGATGTTGTGCGAAGCAGTTACAAAGAGGCACGCAGTGAGCGACATCTGCAACGTGCTCAATGTAATACAGGGAAACTTTTCATGTTCCAAATTTTGTAACAAATAGTGACAACTAAAGTTAGCATTGTCCAAATGGCGATCACCAGCTGTGATTCATCAATTTAGGTTTCACTGTAGACGTGGGAGGAACAATGGACTCCTGTTTAAGGCAATTAAATTTGAATCTAAAACTTTTACAATCCATACGTACTGTAAACTAACCACCATTGCATGAACCTAAAATAGGTATAATATTTTTGTAGAATCTTTGTGAAATGTCGATGTTTTATTTTCGGAAATATAATAAGTAATGTCTTATTCTATTTGTAACTGTGATATAATATAACTCCGGCTCAGGTTTATCGCTGTAATAATTCCTGTTACCTACAAAGGCGTTTTCCGCATCAAAAAGTAGAGAGATTAATTAATGGAGGGACCATTGAACTAAGGAGTGCCTGTGTAACAACTATAATAATATAGGAGTTAAGTAAGGTGAACAACCTTCTGAAACTACGTCCTGACCTCAATTTGAGATTGTAAACAAAGAACCTGAGATGAGACTTGGGGAGTCTAGTTAATTAGTTTCTCTGGTAATTTGGGAAAATCAACAGTTTAAGATTGCACGATTATTTAATTCTTTGCCCTTCTCGTGGGACCGGCATTTGTTATGCTCTGACCAAATTCAAATCCAGAAACTGCTGGCTGACAGAAAAAATCAAAGACAACTTTTTATTTGAACCAGTGCATTTTTGAAAGGACATCTGAAATGGCTTATCATTAACATTTAAAAGTTATTTTTGTAAATTTCCATTGTATATGTTTGTATGTAACTTTGAATTGCATACCTAAATTGTTTGGTGTGATGGTACATATTAGAGATGAGGACGAGCCGGACTTCTCCGGCTCGGCTCGGCTCGGCTCGCGAGAAAATGAGGTTGGCTCGGCTCGGCTCGGCTCGCGGTCATACCCGGCTCGGCTCGGCTCGGCTCGAGAAGATTTTGAAAGTGGGTCGGGTCGGCTCGGCTCGGCTCGGCTCGGCTCGCCAAGCTTGAAATTCGCTTGGAAGGTATTAAAAAAGCTAAAGAAAATTTAAATTTAGGATGCCAAATGGAAAACTAAAAACAGTCTTCACTGAAGGTCATTTGTTTGAAGAAGTTCTGAAATATGACAAGGAAATTTGGTTGAATTCCGATTTTTAGTTTTTGTCGGCTCGGCTCGGCTCGGCTCGGAGTTTCAATTCTCCGGCTCGGCTCGTGGGACATTGTTGCCGGCTCGGCTCGGCTCGGCTCGGCTCGCGAGCCGAGCCGAGCCGAGCCGCGAGCCAAAATCCTCATCTCTAGTACATATATAATTTGTTGATTTTAAGCCAACAGGAATGTTTAAAACCAAACTATATATTTCTAAAACCTGAACTCGAAGCATTATATCGAGTTATTTGCTGTATGCACATAGCACCATTCATTTGAGGTATATTTTTGTTGAGACAGCATAAATGGAAATTACTCCAAATTATGAATAACCGCAGCATTACTGGTAAACTGGTAAATCGAATAACATTTGGTTCCTTCCCGCACAAACCTCTACCGGAATCCACTGTCATAATATTGTGCAAGAGTTTTTCGGTTTGAAGAACTTGCTAGCTCAGGTTTCTAGACCGATTTGGAATGATCGGAGCAACTGAAAGTCAGTCAATACACCGACGGTATACACCGACGTTCAATATTGTTGAGATAATTCAGAATTTGAGATTAGAAAAATTATTTAAGGTATTAGAAAAAGCTACTATTATCTGTTGTTAAAACTGCGAGGGCCAACAGATAGTCAGTAATTACAGTTAGCTCGTGTCCGTGTACATGAAATAGAAATTCAGATCAGCGCTTTATAAATATTTCTGTAATTTGCAATCCCTGGTTTTGGATCAATTTCAAATCCCCGACTTTCCCCACTCTTCCAACGACGGGGGGTCCTAGCAAAATCATTCAATTGTTTCAACTTTTCTTAACAATAATGTCATTTGGGAATACAAAATGAATGATTATGAAATGATTTATGGTGAACTGTCCGATAATGATATTGCAATAGTTGCAAAGTGTACTCAGTGTAACTTATTTCTTTCGAAATGTTTATTTTAAAACCGGATGAACAACGCTGGAAAAGGTTCATCACTTCATCCTTAGGCTTAATCTCAGCATGAAAGATTTCAGGAAATAAAAAGTATAAATGTAATCATTTACAATTTCTTGTTGTCCATTATCCCAGTTTTTGCCATGACCCTATTTTGACAATTATTTTAGCCATCTGTCAACAACTACATAATATTCATTCATTATAAAATAGTTTGCAATTTTAACTTTTCCCAACAGCTGCGCGCTGCAATCACGCTGTTCTGCAATAATGACAACAGAAACAGACTCGTAAAATTATTTAAACTAAAATAAGCAAGACACCATCTGTCGTCCTAGATACTAGATGTCGCTTCGTGCAGTCTTATGGGCTTGGCTGCTTTCTCATTGGCTGAGATAAATTTGGCGGGAATCAAATTTTGCGCGCATTTTAAACGACAAAGCTGATTGACAGGTTTTATTCTGTTGTCTTCCTTGCCTTATACATACACTAGTAGGACTTTTAGTGTTAGTGTTGCTGCGAACAAAGGCCCTACTTTTTAGCTTGGGATTGACCTTGAAAATTTTTTAAGGGGAAAGACAAGTTCTCTATTCGCTGTAGTTTTGATCAGTTGTTATTTTCCGCTAAAGAACTCTGCAGTCCCTGTCTCACTAATCATTTCAAAAGGAAGCCGACGATTATTCTTCATGCAGTTGGAGTGACTTTCGGAAGATTTGATTTGAGGATTCGAAACTAAATGGTTCTGCTTCTTTCATCCGGTTACGGTCACATGGGATATCAACAGGTCAGTGAGACTGAATTTACTTTTTTTTACACATTCCTTCGGGGGACTGAGGTGAGGTGAGGACGTGAGGTTATTATTCGAAAACGTTATTATTACAACCATTTCCCTGGTAATTTTGCCGAGGCAGCGATCGGTGTTACAGTAATTTGGACTGGGCTTATTCTAGGCTATTTTTCTTGGGGGCCCTCAGGGGGCGAGTCATTTGGGGGGGGGGGAATTTTTCTAAAATCATGCTAAAAATTGCGCTCATAGTCAGTGGCGTAGATACAAAAAATTTTCAGGGGGGGGCGGTTTGGACCGAAGTCTGGGGGGGGGGGGGTAAATTTTTTTATTTTTTGCTCAACAATTGTATGAACACTACGTACAAAATTTTTATAAGGTTCTAAGCTTAAATCTATTGTAACCGAAAGCGGCATGCTACAACCCAAAAAGGGGGTCTGTGGGGCGGAGCCCCCCAGAAGTTGAGGAAGTTTTTAAATTTTGCCATTTAAACGCTAGTGAAACATTGAATTCTTTGCATTTTATATTATCAATTGCCAAACCAAATCTTGTAGTTTAATTTGCTATATATTTTCCACTTCTACAGTCTCGTACGAAAACTCAGATTGCATGCTCCCATTATAAACAGTGTATTCCAAGCAGCACATTTCCAGTATCCACCATTTAAGGCAATCATGTTTGCAAAAATGCAGCTAATAAAACTACAAAGCTGTCAAAGCAAAGTAAAGTAAAGCAAACTAGTATACCCTACCACTCCCGCTCCCTAGTACGTACTAGAGATGAGGACGAGCCGAGATTTTCCGGCTCGGCTCGGCTCGGCTCGGGAGAAAATGTGGTCGGCTCGGCTCGCGGGCATACCCGGCTCGGCTCGGCTCGGCTCGGAAAAATATTGAAAGTGGGTCGGCTCGGCTCGGCTCGGCTCGCCAAGCTTGAAATTTGAAATTTGACCGATTGCACCGAATTGTGGATTTTCTACGTTGTCTTTGACAAAAGGCCTGAAAACAGCTATCTATATTTTCCATCTATCTAGAAAACAGCTATCTAGCTAAAATTCCATTATTGCCGAGACACTGCGAGCTGCAGAGTCCACGATTATAAGGTTTCATTATATTTATATTTTGCAAATGTATATATATGCTACGAAAGTGGGCTTGTTTTGCTTAAAATTTATTATTTTATTCTATGTATACAATATGGAAAGGAGCCATGGATAAACGCCGAAAAAATCAGAAACAAACTTTTTGTTTTCCGCAGTCTTTAGAAAAGGCATAATCTGATAAATTGCGAATGCTTGAGAACTCAACAATAAAATTCAGAATTCTTTTGCATTATTTTTAAATTTTAAAGAAATTTCAAATCCTCTAATTGCTCTCTGCCGATCGTAGCCATAATCGTAGTCAATTGTAATTACGCAAAACAATTTTAAACTCTAAATTAATAGTAAGTATTTCTAGTATATAATCAGAAGTTTAACAACCTTTTCTGCTATGTGATAAATTACTACAAAAACCCAAAGCAGCAGTAGTAAGACAATGCAAATTTTAATTGTAATATTTACCAAATATGACACGTTGAAATAATTAAGTCAAAATGTTTCTTTCTAACTACACAGAAGTTTACTTCAAGCACAGCCTACCGTTTAAACTAAGTTGGCGTGGAAATAAGATATGAATAAAGACAAGGAAAACGGAAAATTAGACGACAAAGTTAAAAACAGAAAACAGAATTTCTTGGCTATTTTGTTTGAACAAATTCACAAGTAATTACAGTGAACTTAAAATTTTTCAATAGGGTCGGCTCGGCTCGGCTCGGCTCGGAGTTTCAATTCTCCGGCTCGGCTCGGCTCGGGAGAAATTGTTGCCGGCTCGGCTCGGCTCGCGAGCCGCGCCGAGCCGAGCCGAGCCGAGCCGAGCCGCGAGCCGAAATCCTCATCTCTAGTACGTACCCTTTATATAAAGGTTGTATGCTAATTACTAAGTCTCTGCTAATTTTTGAATGAAGTACAAACGCACTAATTTTTGGGGCATTTTTGTGCAATTTCTTTGCGTTTATAATAAATTTAGGCTTAAAATTTTTCTTCTGGCTAATTTTTGTCAGGGGGGCAAAACCATTTCGGGGGGGGCGGCCGGCCCCCCCCCCCCGTATCTACGCTAGTGCTCATAGTAATCGCCAAAAATATGCGGATTTAGTGCTCAAATGTCACGGTGCAGTTTTTCCCCCGGTGCAAAATTTCCCCCGGAAAAACTACACCGGTGTGGATTTTCCCCCGGAAAAAATTACACCGGTGTGAAATTTCCGGGGGAAATTTTGCACCAAAGCCAGAAATAATGCAGATTTCAGTTTATGAATTAAGTTTTGCTCATAAATATAGCAACTAATTATGCTTTGATAGTGGAATATAATTAGCCTGAAACGCTAAAATTCTTTAAAAGCCAGAAATTTTGAAGGATTAATTAAAATTATTGTTATATTCTACTGCTTATTTCGCATTTGATAAACCATATAATAAAGAAAATTTGGGTCTTTCCCATTATCCCCCCCCA